>CM021100.1:123609097-123875067 GCA_007115665.2 Sequoiadendron giganteum | reverse complement strand
CAAATCACTAAGCTATGTCATAACTTCTCTCATACTTGAGGAGGGATTCAGAAGTATACTCTTTTCAAAGAGTCCAATGAGATAAGAAAACTGTGTGAGAAATAGCCAACCTTAAGATTGACATTCTGGTTCAGTTTAATACCACGTTGGATGGAATATAGGCTAAAATGTGAAATTTTGAGACCTTATCCATCTACAGCCCTAGGTGTCGAAATAAACATCTATTAAGGGAATGTCCTATGGAAAAAGTCGACAAAGTTATTATTTGTCAAGTTTGTGATAAGGACCATCCCACTGACCAGTGTGAGCTTTTGAGTGTCATAAATAACTCCAAGAAAAGAACAACCTCGATGGAGGAAGAAGTCAACTTTGTAAATAAGAGAACCGGGGGAAATTTTTCCTATGGCCAAAATTCAAACCCTGCTTGGAGACTGATGCAATACTAGGTGGCTCCCAACTTCACCAAGAGGTTCAAATCTTTCACATGGTCATAAAGAGGGATCTAACAAGATTAAGATGCTCATACAAATTCAACTTATCACCAAAGCACTCCCTAAAGGTTTGTAGCCTCAAAACCCAACTTTGCACAATTTCTTTTAGAGAAGGCTATTCCAAAACCTTCTTAGCACCCTCTGAGACAAAATCCAATCCAAGACAACATACCAATAGTCTCCACAAGGATTCTTTGTGACAAACTTGAAAACCTTTCAACTGCCCCTATTTTTTAAGACACCAATTAGCCTTAATTTACAAAGGAGGTCCCTTCCAAACACCACACAATCACTCAAAATCAACAAACCATCATCAATTGTGATGTAAAACACCGAATTTCACAATCATTTCTCAAATTTCAGACTTTTACAATGCTGATCCAAGAAACCCTCAATTTCCATGCTAAATACAAGGGTTTATTGGAACTCCAATATTCTGAGCTCATAGAACTCAACCAATACATCTAATAGGCCTCAAATACCCTACACAAGGTTAAACAACCATACCATTGACATTTTCTTCAACAATTTGACAAAACCTTGATTTAGTTCCTCATTTTCACTTGGAAAACATGCCAAATTACCATAGGGCATCACCAAAAAATCATACAACCTGTATCTCCTACCTCCTAAACCATTTGCACACCTAAACTAACATGAAATAAGTCATCCCACCAAGTTACAAGTTGTGATAGTAGGTGGAATGACTAAAACACCATTTTTTTAACACCCACCAAACCCTCAAATTAGTTATATAGAGGCAGTTCCAGAAAACTAAAGAGATCCCCCTCAAAAAAAAATGTTAGAACCTCTAATTGGATTAAAATGAAAGACATTCCATGTGCCTACAAGATTATATAAGTTTTAGAGCATATCTCAGTCTGTATGGGCCATACAGATCTTGCAAAGTTCAGAAAAACATTAAAAAATTACAAAAATGGATGTTGTATTGATGTGAAAACTTCAGAAATACTTCAACAACCCTTTGTTCGAGCCTTTGGAGGATTTTTATACATATTAAATCCAATTCCAACCACCAAAATGATCATAACTGACTTTTCAACTACTAAACTCTTCATATTCCCCTAAGTTGCATTTTTTGACAATTTTGCACTTGACAACATTACATCTTTAGCAACTTTGTATTTTGACCCAAATGACTCTAAAAAAACCCCCCAAATACATCATGAATGGTATCTTTAGACCTTATTTAGCATAATCTAATACTTGACTCACTAAACCCTTCAAAAACCCTTGATTACATGCTTTGCACTTTTGAGCATTATTGACAACATTTCAACATTGCCTCACAAAATAATCTTCCTAATACAATCTAATGGTCAACTTGACCTTATTGACATACCAAATGACCAAAACTCCTAAAAAACCTATCCCTCAACATCTTGATCAAATAAGACTATATGAGTTCTCTTGCACCATACACTCGGGCTTAAAAAGATTCACGCCCCATGAATGATAACAACAACTTGTTCTTGTCTTCCTTTTACCAACTTCATATCCTCCATAGGCTTTCTCAACTGGAATTCTTATCCATCGTGGTGTATATACTATCCTTTTCCCATACTTTTCTTTGTCCTCTTTTTGCCTCAACTTTTCTTCCCCCAATAGGCTTGCTCCATGTTCCTTAACTCTGTCTACACCTAAAAGAGTTGTCCTTGTTGTCTTCAGACCTGCACATAGAAAGTCACCACACATAGCTTTACCTTTTTGCACCTCTGCCCAGTTCTTTCCATGTCTACAAAACTCAAATTTTTTTGTCTTAACAGTGTCAAACTGCCCTCCAACCTTCTTCACTATTATAGTCCACAACTCACAGTCCCCACAAGGATGGTGCCAACACTCTTACCCTTCAACTTGCATCTGCACATAAGCCTTTTATGGGCTTGTTTGTGGTATCAACCTACTGCCTTCATACTTCAATTCTGAAACACACTCCAAGTGCTTTGTTTTTACCTCCTTATGCTCCATTTTTTCTTTCCCCATCATGGGAATGTCTTCACACTTACCATTTTCCTTCTTCACAAGTGTCTTCATACCAAACACAATCACCTTTATTGTATTTGATTGGTCATCCTGCAATGGGGTGAGTGAAAAACTTCTACCTTCATGTTCAATCAAATAACTATTTCTCCTACAATCATATATGGCCCTTTTGTCATATTGCCAAGGACTCCCAAGCAAAATATGACAACTCAAGGTAAAAACATCACACACAATCTGATCTCTATACCCACCAACACTAAATTCAACTTTTGCTTGCTCATTCACAAGAATGGATTGATCATCATTGAGCCACGAAATCATGTAGGGGTTGTCATGAGGAAACTTCTTCAAATCTAATTTTTCTACCATTTCACTAGCAACCATATTTTCAGTACACCCTGAGTCAACAATAACTTTACATACCTTATTCTTGGACTTGCATGTTATTTTGAAGAGACTCTTTCTTTGCAAAGGTTATTTGTCTTTAGAGGTCTTAAACATGGTTCTTCTCACCATTAGAGCATCCCCAACTTTAGGTGCAACACGTAGAGTATTTGAATTTGAACTCTCACATTCATCTTCTTCTTGAACAATCTGAGCTCTCCTTTCATTCTTCTTTTCTCCTCTACTTGATGAAGCACCAAATTTTTTAGGGCATTTCCAAGCACAATGCCCAAACTCATTACAATTGTAGCACTTTCCTGAGAATATATTTTCATTCCTACCACCTCCAAATCTACTTCTTGATCCCCTGAATCCTCCTCTAAAATCAGATTGCTCTTGTCCCTTATTGGCCTCTTCTTGACTCTCATTGATTTTTTTTGCATTAGGAATGGATCCTCTGCCTCTAAAGGTGTTTCCTCTACCTCTAACTACTTTTTTTTTCCTTCTTTTCATTTTCTCTTCAACTCTAACTACCATTTGGTAACATTCCTCTACACTCCTAGGGTTAGCCAAAACCAATTCATCTTGTATTCAATATCAAACCACCCAAGTATCTAGAAATGTTTTCAGACTCATTCTCATGATGACCAAATCTCATACTCAATTTATAAAATTCTTTAGTATAAGACTTAACATCCAATTCCTTTTACCTTAAACTTTGCAATTTCTTAAACATTTGAATTTGATGATCTTTAGGCAAGAACTTACCTTTGATTGTTTCCACCATCTTGTCCCATGAAGAAATCTTGGACTTTCCTTGCTTCCTTCTCTCTTACTAAAAATAATCCCACCATAACAAAGCATGAGCTTTCAGTTTGGTCTTTGAAATATTTACTCTCTACTCCTCAGGAACCTCATCACATTCAAAATGGTTATCCAAAGCAGCAATCCAATCAAGTAACTCTTCATCATTCAGACTTCCACCATACTTTTGAACATTTATTTTTACCTTTTTCTTGTCACCCTTGACTTCCTTTAACAAATTTACCATTCTCTGATCTTCTAGATCAAGTTCTTCATCCACATCTTCATATTCTTCATCCTCTTCTTCTTCTGAATCACTCTCTTCCACATCACTTCTTTTGTTTGTCTCCAAGGCTACAATTCTTTCTTCCAACTCTCTTATCTCTGTAGCATTTCTATCTTTCATCTCTTTAGCCATATATATTTTTTTTGGAGGCATCTTGATAACTTGTATCTTCAACTTATTCCTTGTCCTTCACAAACCTACAAAATTCAATCAAAAGACCTACTCCCTGATGCTCTGATACCAACTGATGCAATACTAGGTGACTCCCAATTTCACCAAGAGGTTAAGATATTTCACATGGTCATAAAGAGGCATCTAACAAGATTAAGATGCTCATACAAATTCAACTTATCACCAAAGCACTCCCTAAGGGCTTGTAACCTCAAATCCCAACTTTGCACAATTTCTTTTAGAGAAAGCTATCCCAGAACCTTCTTAGCACCCTCTGAGACTCCCAATCCAATCCAAGACAACATACCAATAGTCTCCACAAAGATTCTTTGTGAAAAAATTTCAACTGTCTCTATTTTTAGGATACCAATTAGCCTCAATTTACAAAGGAGGTCCCTCCCAAACACTACACAGTCACTCAAACTCAACAAACAATCATCAATTGTGATGCAAAACACCCAATTTCACAATCATTTCTCAAATTCAATACTTTTACAACATTGATCCAAGAAACCCTCAATTTCCATGCTAAATACAAGGGTTTATTGAAACTCCAATATTTTAGGCTCATAGAACTCAACCAATACATCCAACAGGCCTCAAATACCCTGCACAAGGTTAAACAACCATCCCATTGACAAATTCTTCAATAATTTGACAAAACCTTGCTTTAGTTCCTCATTTTCACTTGATAAACATGCCAAATTACCCTAGGGTATCACCACAAAACCATACAACCTGTATCTCCTACCTCCTAAAACATGTGCACACCTAAACTAACATGAAACAAATCATCCCACTAAGTTAAAAATTGTGACAGTAGGTGGAATGACTAAAACACCATTTTTTAACACCCACCAAACCCTCAAATTAGTTATATACAAGAAATTCCAGAAAACTAAAGAGATATCCCTCAAAACACAATATTAGAACCTCTAATTGGATTCAAATCAAATATATTCCATTCCCATACAATATTATATCAGTTTCAGATCATATCTCAGTCTGTACGGACAATACAGATCTTGCAAAGTCCAAAAAAAAAAAAAAAAATTATAGAAATGGACATTGTATTGATGTGAAAACTTCAGAAATACTTCAAAAACCCTTTGTTCAAGCCTTTGGAGGATTTTTATACATATTACATCTGATTCCAACCACCAAAACATTTGTAACTGACTTTTGAACTACTAAACTCTTCATATTCCCCTAAGTTGCATTGTTTGACAATTTTGCACTTGACAACATTACATCTTTAGCAACTTTTTCATTTTGACCCAAATGACTCTAAAACCCCCCCAAATACATCATGAATGGTCTCTTTAGACCTTATTTAGCATAATCTAATATTTGACTCACTAAACCCTTCAAAAATTCTTGATTACATTTTTTGCACTTTTGAGCATTATTGACAACATTTCAACATTGCCTCACAAAATAATCTTCCTAATTCAATCTAATGGTGTACTTGACCTTATTGACATACCAAATGACCAAAACTCCTAAACAACCTATCCCTCAACATCTTGATTGGATAAGACTAGATGAGTGCTCCTGCACCAGAGACCACATAACAACTGGAATAATAATCAATGGGCAGCACCTTGGCCTCAAGCTCCACCCCAGGTTCCACCTCAAGTACATCCTAATTGGGGAATTACACTTGGGGGTCACTTGAATGGGAAAACCAGTCATTGGGAAATTCTCAATGGCACAATCAACCTCAACATCAGTGGTATCCTCAAAACTCTTCTCCTCAAAGGAACCAACCCCAGAATTAGATTTACACTAGCCCCAAGAGAGGACCCAACAAACAGCAAAATCTCCTGCCACCTCCCTAAAATACTAAACAAGCTGAGTAGGTCAATCAACCACAACTTCCGACGTAACCGGTTCCGAACCCTAAGAACAACTGCCAAAATGCCCCAATGTATTCTACCAAAGAGGATAATGTAAACAGACTAAACGCCATACATTGTGGAAACCTACAATTGAGATTTGGAAAAAACACTTCAGTCGTCAACCATTGTTGAGATATTGGATGAACCTATTAAGGAATCTATTGAGCCCACAAAAACAACTTCCATAACTGATGAACCAGTTCTGAAAATCACTCAAGATAAAATTGTTCCCCCATCTCTAGTTGGAGCTTCTGGCCTACCTCAGGAAGGGGAGGGTTAGCCTCCGACTAAAACTATGAACAATTCACCTGCCAAAAACAAAACACAAGTACATTTTCAAGAGCATCTTAAACCAAATAGTGTGAAAGTTTCTCCAGAAATATCCTCATCCACCGAAACTACGTTGATTCAAGAAATCAAATAGTTGCAAATTGAGTTTCCTTTGTTACAAGCCATCAAGGAGATTCCAGAGCTAAACCAACTGATCAAACAGTTGTGTATCAAGACCCCAGGAAGGAAACCAAATAAAATAAACACTATCCACATAAATGGTTATTTAGTTGACTTCTTGGTTGGGATGACCACTACTCTGAAATATGATGATCCAAGTAGTCCACTGATAATAGTCACAATTAATGAAGTGGCAATACCTAATGCATTAGTCAACTTGGGAGCAGCCATTGACGCAATGACTGTTGATGCAATGGAAGAATTAGGGTTTTCTGACTTATGCCCTACAACCATAGTCTTACAGATGGTGAATCAATCCATAGCCATTCCCAAGGGTGTCCTTGAGAACGTTCTTGTCAAAGTTGATGGATGGGAATATCTTGTGGACTTTCAAGTAATTCAGTCTCTCACACCAAAAGACAACTACCCTATAATCCTAGGGAGACCATGGTTGGCAACACTTGCAACCAAAATTGATTGTGGGGAGGGAGGAATGGCCATTTCACATGGTCCGAATAGAAAAAAGAAAATTGTATCCTCCCGCCAAGCCTGCTGAATGTAACAAAGTCTAGGTTGATAAACCAGAAAGCCCCAACGGAAAGGAAAATTTAGCCTCATTGGCCATGGTAGTCATCAAACAGCATGGTGAAGAACTAGAAGATGAATTAGAAAAAAATATGGGGAATCTCACCATGGATTCAAGTGATGAGGAGATGTTAGACGTAGAAGAAATCTTAGGAAATCCCATCAACATAGGAAATACTAAATTCGATAGTACTAGTTTCATGGGGCTGCCTTGTCCTCTGGCGAATATCATTCCAAAATAGAAAATTTCTTTGAAGATATTGCAAGATTTCATAGGGCCATACCTCATAGCTTCCCCCTTAACACTTTGACAAGACCAATGTATATTGTTATATCCAGCCATCCAGGTGTTAAATCCATTATGTTGTTACTAGGAAAAACTCTAAACATTAACAGTTGGTTGATTGAGCCAAAAGAACATAAACTCTTTGATGTCCTAGTAAATAGATCCAAGTCCTTTACTTGGAACAATATGGATATGAGAGGAATACACCCCAGTGTGTGCACTCATCATATCTACACTGAAAATGTTTGACCTATTGACCAACCCCAAAGAAGACTTAACTATGCCTTGAATGATATTGTCAAAACTGAGATTGAGAAGCCCCTGCGAGTGCGATTTATTTATCCCATTTTTTAAAGCAAGTGGGTTTCACCACTGGTGGTGGTTCCCAAAAAGAATGGGAAGTGGATAATATGCGTAGACTATAGGGAACTTAACAAGGAAATCCACAGAGATTATTTTCCCCTACCATTTGTAGACCAGGTTTTGTCTAACTTGGCTAGGAGGAAATATTTCTCATTTTTGGATGGATTCAGTGGGTACAACTAGATATAGGTTGCAGCAAAAGACTAGGATAAAATGACCTTTACATGTCCATGGGGAACATTTGCATATAGGGTCCTTCCCTTTGGGCTCTGCAATGCTCCTGCAACATTCCAAAGAGTCATCCTGGCTATATTTGTTGAGTTGATAAATGAATGTGTGGAGGTATATATGGATGACTTCACTGTCTATGACTCAACTTTTGATGAAGCTCTCCAAAGCCTAGAAAAAGTGTTGAAGCAATGTGAGGAACATCATTTCTCCTTAAGCCATGAGAAATGCCTGATAATGGTAGAACAAGGAATTATGCTGGGACATCATATCTTTGTTGATGAAATAAAAGTTGATCCTAAGAAAATTGAAGTGATACAACAACTGGTCACTCCAAAATCCTAGACTGATGTTAGAATTTTCTTAGGGCATGTTGTATACTACAAAAGGTTTATAGAAAACTTCTGAAAAATTGTAACTCCTATGTTTTCTCTTCTTCAAAAGAATGTGGAGTTTATCTGGACACCTGAGTGTCAAACATCATTCGAAATTATCAAGGAGAAGCTTATCTCAGCTCCTGTCCTTCGTGGACCTAACTAGAACTTACCATTCCATATTTATGCTAATGTGTCTGAAGATGCTATTGGAGCAGTCTTAGGACAACAATATGAGAACGGAGGGAAGTATGTTATATACTTCATTAGTAAAAATCTGACTCCAACTAAAATAAATCACACAACAACGGAGAAAAAATTCTTAGTTGTAATTCATGCAATTAAGAAATTTTGACACTACATTGTAGGATATAAAGTAATGGTGTATACAGACCATTTGGCCATAAGATACCTTATGAATAAACTTGTAGTGAATGGGAGGATAATGAGATGGTTGTTTCTTCTTCAGGAATTCAACGTGAAAATTGTTGATAAACCAGGAAAATTCAATGTAGTTGTGGATTTTTTATCCTGAATTAAACAAGATGATGGTGAATGTGCTCCGGTACAGGATGAGTTCCTAGATGAGAATTTGTTCTCCATCTCTACTAAAACACCCTAGTTTTCTGATATTGCCAATTATTTAGCCACCTCAGAAGTACCACCTTCTTTCACGACTAAATGGAAGAGACGCCTTGTAAGAGAAAGCATCCCTTTCAAATGGATTAATGGGATCCTATTCAGATGCAGGCCTAATATGGTTCTACGATGATGTGTTAGGGAAAATGAAACCCATAGTATTTTAAGAGCTTGTCATAATGATCCTTCTGAAGGATATTATTCTGCAAAGAGAACCTCCCATAAGATCTTAGGTGAAGGTACTACTAGCCCTCTATGCATAAGGATGTCAAGAAATACGTCCACCACTGTGATGAATGTAAAAGGGTAGGGAGACCAACAAAATCTAATGAAATTCCCCTTCAACCCTAGGTAGTCCTTAAACCATTTGAAAAATGGGGATTGGACTTTATCGGTGCAATAGATCCAACCTCACAAGGGAAGGAATGCATTCTAGTTTGTATCAATTATCTAACTAAGTGGGTAGAAGTTCAAGCCCTGCGAGTTGCTAGGGAGGAGTAGGTGGCTGATTTCCTCTACAATAAAATTTTCCTTAGGTTTGGAGCTCCTAGGATGATTGTTACAAACCAGGTTTCTCTATTCATGTCAAAGGTTTTGTTCGATTTCACTGACCATTTCTAGGTTAGTCATAAGAAATCATCGCCCTACCACCCTCAAGCAAATGGTTAGGTGGAAGTGACGAACATGGAGCTTAAAAAAATCTTAACAAAAATTGTGTCATTGGGAAGAAAAGATTGGGCTAAGAAACTACCTAAAGCCATCTGAGCTTATAACACGATATGGAAGTCAACTATTGGTTTCAGTCTATATGAGTTGGTATTTGGGAAGAATCCTCTCTTACCCATTGAATTTGAACTCCAAACATTGTGAACAGCGATGGAGTTGGGAATAATCTTAAACGCATCAGGGTAGAAAGAGTCTTACACCTTAACGAGTTGGATGAACTTCACTTGGAGGCTATCCATCAAACTGAAATGGTGCAACAACAACATCAAGTATGGCATGAAAAATATATTAGGGAGAGGGAGTTTCATAATGGGGATTAGGCCCTTTTGTTTGACTCCAAATACAAAGATCACCAAGGTAAACTCAGAACTCACTGGCTCAGGCTATACGAAATTTCTGAGGTATTTTCAAATGGTTCAATCCAGTTGAAACCCATCGATGGTGATACCTGAACCCTCCTACTTAATGGGCATTGACTCCGCATCTACCATAAACCGGTCAATAAAGAGGAATTCACAAAAATGGTAGAGACACATGGAGAAATTTGATGCATCGACTCTGCTCTTGTAGAGTCAATATAGTTTTAATCTTGTTTTTTTTTTAAAAGAGCATGTGTATAGCTTTCCTTTCAAAGCATTTCTTCTGAATTTTTCATCTCTTGGACTTGGCTATTTTTTTGGTTTTTGCTCTCGCAAGACTCCATTTTTCTTTGAAAATAGATTATGGTGCATCTTCTTGAGGTGCTCTATAACTTGTTATGCGAGATTTTGCAATGCTCCAGAACCTGTTGACACTGTTGCTCTTATGCTCCAGAACTTGCACGACTCAATGATGATGACTCACATGTTGCTCCTACATTAAGGTCATCCCTCTTTGATGCTCTGGAAATTAAAGATTCAAGTTGTATATTTTTCTTTCTTCATCCAGCTGCATCTTTCAATGATGCTCCAGAAGTTTTCTTGTTGCATTTTGGATGCATCCCTTACTAATGCTCCAGAATTTTTCTATTTTGCTACTTCAGTTGCATCTTTCGACGATGCTCTAGAAACCTTTGGTCACTAATCTGTCTGCATCTTTTGATGATGGTCCAAAACTTTTTATTTCCCCATTTCATGAGCATCCACTTGATGCTCCAGAATTTTTTGTTTCCCCATTTCGTGAGCATCCACTCGATGCTCTGGAACCCTTTTGTTTTCGTGTTCGGATAGTATCCCCATCGATGCTTTGAAACTTATTCCACTTTTTGGTCGCATCTCCCATAGATGCTCCAGAACTTTGTAATTCTCTTTTTGTTCCAATGCTTTGCTTTGTCTGAAGTTTTACATATTCCCATTCCTTAATTTTTGTTGTTTACCTCATCATTCACGTTGTATATTTCCATTCCGCCCAATAATACCAAATCCTTTCATAATAAATGCAATTATTATGAAAATATTTTCATCATATTGAATTTTGTCATTAATAGCCAACTCGTTCACCTCATAATAAAGGTTGTCGCCACCCTCGCCAATTGTACAACTAATCTGTTACGTCAGCAAAGGTGAGTGAAATTCAAGTTAATAACAATATTTAAGGTAAGTATATTTTCACTTAAAATTAGTAATTATTTTGAATAAAGTTTATTTAATTGGCACGTGCGAGCCCCTTTTCTTTCCTAATTTAGTAAATTGTGCCATGGAGTGATCACATGAAGTACGACTACACTTTCTCATTTTACCATGCATAACTACCATAATTAAATAGAAAAATTCAAGCAAGATGAACTAATTATTTTCCTCCATCAGTTGTGGCAAAGTCATATTCTTTTTCTCTTGCAATTCAGAGGCTAAAACTAAGTATTTTTGAAGCATTTATGTAGAATTTGAGGAAAGGAATTAAGGAGAGAAAATGGGGAGAGCTATGAAAAGTTTGAGCCAACTTCAACAAAAAAATTGCTTGCATTGGGCAATATTGTAAGCCTGTTTGAGAAGGTGGGATGTCTCGAATTCATCAAAAAGTTTGAGGGACATTCATAGCATTTAGTAAAAGAATTTGTGGAGAATTTTGCAGATGGGAAGACAGTGGTGCGAGGAAAGCGTTTTTGGGTGAGTACGAAGATCATTTCTCATCTCTTTGGTTTAGAAAATAAGGGTATTAATTTGACTGAGACCACACAAATTACATATCAAAAGATGGTAGAGCTATTTCATAGGGAGGGTGAGCCCCAACCTTTATTAACCATCAGTACTAGGGGAAAAAACTAGGGATTTTAGAGAATGTGAATTCTCGAGCCATGGTGAACTGTCGTAGCATGGATAATTAAGTACTTCACTTGTGAAGGGAAAATAGCTACTATGGTAGGGCCTCCTTTTCGATTGTTGACCCATTTGTGCCATGGCGCTAAAGACCTTACTTTCAGAATTAATGTCCTTATGTTTTTGTGTGATTTAGTTATTGGAATGATGGAGAGGTATAAGGTTGGTATTGGGCCACTTAAACATCGTGGCCTAATTCAATTGATTTATAAGTACCACTTCCACAAGAAACCAGAGGAAAAATGGTGGAAATTTCTACAAAAATTTGAGAATGAAGAGTCTAATAAACATAGTAAAGAAGGAGAATCATCAAAACAAATGGTTAAGTCTATAGGGGAACCCTCCTCTACTGTTCTCGATGCTCCTGAACTTTATCAGGCTTCAATCACCCCCAGTGATAATGCACTGGAAAAATTGCTTAATGAGTTAAAAATTCAAAAACAGTCTAATATAGAAGTTATTCATTCTTAAGGAGAGGAACCTCCTCACAAGAGGAAGAAGTAGACTAAAACTACCTCTCAAGTAACCCCTCCTTTGTGGAGAAGAAAAATATTATCTATTGGATCCAGTGAGAGTGTACCTCTCGAGGTTCTCAATGCTCCTAAAAAGAGAAAATAAAGGACTTCAGACCAGACTGTGGATATTGACACCCCACCTGGCAATGAGGGAATAGAAGGAAGTGAAAAACAACCTGATCAAATTCTTGGGATAGAAGTAGAGACTCTGTCATCTCCAGAAAAGCTAGGAGAGGAAGGGGAACAATCACCCCATAATGAAGATATTGATGATGAAATTGTAAGGAAATTTTCTTCTTTCGATAAAATTGTTGAGTCCAGCTCGTTTGGTATGCCTGATCAAGAAAATTTATTATATACTAGAAATGATGAAAACCTTAATTTTTCTTTTTCTAGTAGCACTGTAAATGAAGAATTTGAACAAAGAAAAATTGAATTAGAAAAATTGAATGCTGAAATTGTTGAGTTAAAAATTCAATTGCAAAGAAACAAAGAGCAAATAAATCAGCAATAGGAAGAACTCAAGGCACATAGTGCAATCATAGGGAAAAGAGACTAGTAAATTGTGAACTTAAAAATACAAGTTGAACAGAGAGACAAAATGATTGAACAGTTACAATTTCAAATCCAACAAGCAGATTACAAAAATAGAAATTATGTGTCTAATATTTTTGAGAAAGATGAAGAAATAAAGAAGTTAACAAATAATTTCATGCAATTATGTTATGCTTTTGAGGAAGATAGAAATAGGCAGGAAAGTGAATTAAATGCTTCTACAAGTAAAATTATGGAATTAGAACAAGACCTACAAGAAATCAATACTAAACCTATCATGGAGTCCAAAGAAGTACAAACTAAGTCAATTATGACAGAGTGGTTTCAGGTGAGAATAGCTCCATTGCTCATGAAATGGATGGAAAGGTGTTACTTTCTAAGAGAAATGGCTAAGGATAATGATCGATTGAAAAAAGAGTTGGTGTTACTAAAAGAATCATTTGATAGGGTTTACAAGGTTAAATAGGATGCTTGCCAAATTGGTGAGTTATTGCTAACTTGTAGGAGACCATCTAGATTGTATGCCATGTTTCTTAATGAAAAAATTATGAGATGGAAGCTACTCCAAATTTACAATAATCAGCCATATAACCCTAATGATAAAGAATTTGTCAAAATCTTTGTTGAATCAACTCCTAAACAACAAGACATGTGTGAATTCTTTGTGCATAATTTACTTGTAGAAGAATGTACATATTTATATGTTAATCTATTTGCTGGGGAAGTCCAATTGAGGTAATTTCTCTCAACAATGTTGTTGGTTCACAGATTTATCACCTAACTCTATATTCTCGTGCCCACTAAGGTGAAAAATGTGACCATAGTTGAATCATTAATAATATAATTTATAGACTAATTCTCTACCTATTTTAAAATGTGGTAGCTAGCTTCATTTGATATTCAAGGAATAATTTTTAACTAAGGTTGATTTTAACCAAAAAGCAAATAAAGGAAGGGGCTTTTAACCAGAAAGCTTTAAAGGCATTCACTAACTTCATATAACAAAACTGAAAAATATACCACAACAAAAATTAAATCAAATATCACCACATAATCCCTATTCACAGATAAATGATACCACAATGATGCAATGAATCAGAATATATATATCACCCAATAATAGATCACACACTGGCAGAAAATTCAACATAAGAAAAATAGATTCATACACCGCAATTCAAAGATTATGAATGCATAAATTCCACCGTTGCATTCTATATCAAGATAGCAGAAAATATTGAATAACAATTTTTTTTCTTTAATGATTAAATCAAAGTTTTCCCAAAAGATCCTATCACTATTAGCCAAATCCATATTTAAAGCATAGCTAATTGTCTTAGGTAATGGTTTCTTGAAAGTAACCGTACAGAATAAAAGATAATTCTTAAACTTAAAAGAGCCAAATTAAACTAAAGTATCATGAAATACCAAAAATAATTAAGCATCATTTCTATCTACCTCAGCCTCTTCATCTTCTAGATTCTCGATCGCTCCTTGTTGCAACAATTCTTCTTGTGCCTTCACTCTGGATTTGTAGTCTTTGTACTTGGTAATAATTGCAAGTATTTCTTTACTTCGTGGTGTTACAGTGATCTGTAGTCCAGTTCTCCATTTGGTTAGAGTAGCCTCAGACTCGATCAAAGTGTCAGATCTCATGTTTTCTTTAGCTTTAAAATAATCGAGGTAGACTTGCAATCTACCAAGTTTTGAGAAAGATTCTTTGGTTGTCATGGTAGAGTCTGCTATCTCATTGTTGAATATTTCTTTCAATTTCAAAAAAATTTCCTTTGAATCCAAAATCTTCTCATCAAACTCATTAGTGATATCTTTTTTTAGGTCATGACAATTACCTTTAATCTCTACCAGCATGTCCAAATACTTTTCAAGGACTTCATAAATCGCTTTTACCAGGTTGTCATAAATGCTTAATTTCCACTTCAATGAGTTAGACCAAGAAGGATCTAAATCCTTTGGATCATTCACAATTTGTTCATTGATCAATTTTATTCGGTCCATGGAAATCAACTCCTTCATTTCTTGTGATAGAACGTAAAGGGTGGTCTGATCTTTCCTAACCTGACATAGTTCTGTCATCCATTTTTTCCTTTTATCAAGAGTATAGAAAAGCATAGACTTGCTAATAAAGAGGATGATTTCCTGAGACATTTCAACTATCCATTCGCTGACGGCTTTGCACTACAACAAAATAGGAAATTAGGGCCTAAAATAGCGCTGAATTTTAGTGTATTTGGTTTCATGAATTGGGTACTTCTGTTGGTGCAAAACTCAGCGCAAACTGGCATGCTCACTGCGGCGCCAGATTTAGTGTCAAATTTAGCGCCGGATTTAGCGCCAAGTTTAGTGCTGACTTTTTTTGCTTCCAATTTTGCTTCTTGTGTTGCTTCCACGTTTGCTTCCGGTTTTTTTTCCAGGTTTGCTTATGGTTTTGCTTCCAATTTTGCTTCCAGTTTTTCTTCCAGGTTTGCTTCCGATTTTGCTTCCAATTTTGCTTCCAATTTTACTTCCAATTTTGCTTCCAATTTTGCTTTCGATATAACGTCACTTCTTTCATCTAGATTTGCTTCCATCTTTTCCTTTTGTTGCTTCTAATACATGGCTTCTATTATTGCACCTTTTCATGCTTCTAAAATTGCTTCCATTATTACTTCTTTGTTTGCTACCTGAATTTCTTTTGTTTTTGCTTCCTAGATAACACCAAGTTTTACTTCCAAGATTGCTTCTAGTTTGGCTTCCATTGTTGCTTCTAAAAATGCTTTGTGTTTTGCTTCCATTTATTAATTTAATATGTTTTATTTCAATTTAATTAGTTAAATATATCATGCCTCTTAAATAACTCATATGATTAAATAAAAAGATAATTATTATAACATGATCATCATTTATAATTAAAAAAATTGATTCAAATATCTATATAAGTAGATCAAAACAAGTGATTAAAACAAGTAAGTCAAATATCTATATAAGTGATTAAAAAAAGTGAGTCAAATATGCCACTATATTAATAACATGTCAAAATGATACATGTCCAATAGTCGACATAAGTCAAAATGATACATGTACAAATGATATAAGTAAAAATGATAAATTATATAGCTCAAAATGATACAAGTCAAAATGATGAAGGGAAACACAACAGTGCGGAATACCTTCCCTTAACACTAATACAACAAAGGAGAAGAGAAAAAATGAGTTCTATAGCTTATTAAAACTACTGAGATGAATACATGCAACAATAAGAGATAACAAAAAATAAGAATTCACAGATTGACACAAGTATTTACGTGGGAAAACCTTTTCAAGTAAAAAACCCACCACACCAAGCAAAGCCAATTTGTATTAGAGTAATACAATATTACATACAAGCTTCAGTCTTCACTCTTTGATCAGCTCACAACAACAGTCTGAAAGTTCACTCATTGTTACAATGCTATTAGCATACAGTGAATATTCTGACTTACATCAACTACTTACTTTCATAGCAACTACTCTTTCTAACTTAACCATCAGCATTTGGGTTACATATGTATAATGTACTCGACTGTCAAGTCTTACATTTTCATTCAATGTCACAACCCAATCACAGACTTTAGGTTCATGCACCAATCATCCAATCACGCTATCTGATCTTCACTGATAGATCTTCTTGCATCGGGCCGCCTAAACATTCAATTCCTTGCCTAAATCGGGTTGTGTCTCTAGTTGAAACTCGGCATGAAATAACTGCCTTTAACTGATTTGGTTTTTAGCCAATCAACATCCTGGCACTGAGCCATGTGTCCTTCTAACATTACCTAATCGCTCTGAAATTCTGTCCAGCTCGGTCAATCTTGGTTGACTGAGCTCCGAGTCCATCTGAGCTCCTACCACGCCACCATCGAGCTCGTCTTCAACTATCGTGGTATGGCAGTGAACTCGCCCGAGCTCATCTAGACTTCATCGCGCTACTGCCGAGTTGATTTCCACCTATCGCAGTATAGCGGTGAGCTCATCCGAGCTCTCCCTAACTTTACCCGCGCTACCGCCGAGCTCACAAATTTAGCCCACGATGTGGCGGTAAGCTCATTCAAGCTTTGTCTCTGTCTGCCTTGCACCACCGTTGAGCCCGTCCAACCTTACCGTGATGCAGCGGTAACTATTAGGTAGACCGGAGGTGGTCACACCGTGCTACCGTGGGGGTCGCCATGCCACCCTACAGTAGGGAGGTGACCGCCTGGTAGACCACCAATGGTCTCACCGCTCGCAATGTGGCGATAACCGCCAGACAGAACGCAAGCGGTCTCACCGCGGCCACCGTAGTACCGCCAAGGCAAAACTAGACCGTCGCGGTAAAGTGGTTAAGGGAAGAAGCAAGACATTTTTTGCCAAGTCCTTTCCTGACAGAGGTCCAAGCTAGTAATTAAGGCACCATTTCTCAACATGCTCCCACTTGACGAAGATTCCCAACCTCCTCCTGAATTTGAAAAATTAATGATGGTCATAGGCCCCAAGGCCCATAGATTTTGTGCAGCATCTGAATTTTTTTGTGCTCACCGACATCGTGAATGCATCTACAACATTCTTCAAAGTGTCAACCTTTTCAATTCAAACCTTTCCATCTTCAACCATGTCCCTCACGAAGTAATATTGTACATCGATGTGCTTCATCCTGGCATGGAAAGTTGGGTTCTTTGCTAAACAAATGGCACTCTGACTATCACAATAGACTGTAATCTGCCCTGCATTAAAACCAATATCTGAACACAATCGACTCAGCCAAACTACTTCCTTGCAGGCGTGAGTTGTTGCCATGTACTCTGCCTCTATAGTGGATAGAGAAACTACAGCTTGTCGCTTGATCATCCAACTGACTGCTCCACCATTTAACATGAATGTGTATTCACTGGTGGATCTCCAACTGTCAATGTCCCCTGCCCAATCAGAATCAACATATCCCTGAATGTTGAGTGTTCTTTGTGATGCAACCAAAATGCCATGGTAACACAAAGCATAGTCTGAAGTGCCCTTCAAATATCTAAACACTCTCTTCACAGCATCCCAATGTGATCTTCCCAGATTTTCCATAAACCGGATGAGAACTCCCACTGCTTGGGCAATGTCTGGTCTTGTACAGACCATCACATACATTAAACTGCCAACAAAACTTACATAAGGCACCCTGGTCATGTCCTCCATCTCAGTAGCAGACTTTGGACAATCTTCAATAGATAGTTTCATTCCCTGCATAACTGGAACAACTAGATGCTTGCAGTCATTCATACCAAATCTCTCCAGAACTTTATTGACATACTTACTCTAACTTACCCAAAGCTTTATGTTTGTTTTGTCCCTAGTTATCTCCATTCCCAGAATATACCTTGCTGCACCAAGATCTTTCATTTCGAACTTTGCAAACAGCTGAGATTTAAGATCAGAAATCATAGTATTGTTATTTCCTATGAATAACATATTATCCACATACAGGGTAATAACAAGCACGCGATCATTTTCAAATTTATAATAAACACAATGATTGTATTTTTATCTCACAAATCCCATAGATAACATAAACGTGTCAAATTTCTGGTACCACATTCTAGGAGACTACTTCAAACCATACAGAGATTTCTTTAACTTACAAACCAAATTTTGTTTACCTTTTTCAACAAAATGCTCAGGCTGGGACATATAAATTTCTTCTTCCAGCTCACCATGGAGAAATGTTATCTTCACATCCATCTGCTCAATCTCTAAGTCATACGTTGCTGCCAATGATAACATAAATCTGATGGATGTTAGCTTTTCTACAAGGGAAAAAAATCTCTCCATAGTCAATTCCCTCAATTTGGGAGAATCCCTTTGCAACCAATCTTGCCTTATACTTCTCAACATTTCCATCAAGACCAATCTTCTTTTTGAATACCCACTTACAGCCAATAGGCTTTCGCCCTTTAGGCAAAGGTACCAAATCCTAGGTTTCATTCTTCTTCAATGAATCCATTTCTTCATTCATGGCCTCCAGCCAAGAATTTGAATCAGTCATGTTGATTGCTTCTTTTACAGTCCTAGGCTCATCAGTGCTAGTAATTAAGGCATAGGCACAGTTCAAATCTAACATTGAGAAACCATACCTTTCAAGTTGTTGTTTTTCTCAAGTAGACCTTCTTACTGGCTGAGGTTGTGGTTCTTCATCATCAGAACTCTCAAAGCTACTTGAACTCTCCTCAGTCTCAAGTACACCATGTAGTTCTTCCTTTTATGGAGTTTGAGGAATCTCAACTGCATCATTCTTCTTGTCTCTCTGATTTGTCTAAAGCAGTTGATCACTTACTGAAGGTTTCAACTCATGAAATATCACACTTCTATTGTACACAACCTTCTCAGTAATAGGGTTCCAAAGCTTGTATCCCTTCACACCAACTCCATAGTCAATGAGAATACATTTAACACCCTTGTTATCCAAGTTTGATCTTTTCTCATTTGGCACATAAGCATATGCCTCACAGCCAAAGACACAAACGTGTCTGAGAGAGGGCTTCTTTCCAGACCATGCTTCCAAAGGTTTCTTATCAACAAGAGCATACCAAGAAGAACGATTTACCAGATAACATGTTGCAGCCACAGCCTCAGCCCAGAACTTCTGCTCCAGACCAGCACCGCTCAACATACTCCTCGCCTTTTCCATCAGCATCTTGTTCAACCTTTTAGCAACTCCATTCTGCTGTGGAGTATAAGGTGTTGTTTTGTGCCTTTTAATTCCATGATTTGTGCAATACCTTTCAAAATCTACAGAAAAAAACTCACCGCCATTGTTTGTCCTCAAACATTTAATTTTCCTTCTAGTCTGATTCTCTACCAAAGTTTTAAATTCTTTAAACCGACTTAACACTTACATAATCTAGTATATCAGAAGATTTATGAGGACTCGAGTAAAATGAAACACGGTGCTATTTTCCATAAATACAGTGTTCACAAAAATCAAACTCAAGGTTACAATCATCAAGCCATTCTACAAGATTTTTATTCTTCAAGGTTTTTAAACCTTTCTCACCTATGTGACCTAGTCTATGATGCCACAGCATAGTCTTCTTTGTTGGGAGTTTTACCTCCTAAGCATTTGCATCCAGAGAAGTGTCTTCATCTTCCTCTACAGGAACAGTTTTGCTTAACATTACAGAGGCACTGTTACTTTGAACAGGGCGTGCATCTAGCTTATACAGAGTGCCAGTACAAACACCCTTAGCTAGCACCATTGCACCTCTAGCCATTTTACATCCTTTACTTGAGAAAGAAACTTCTACACCAACATCATTTAACTTACTGACAAAAAGAAGATTATGAGCCAGACCTGGTATGTGCAGTACGCCACCAATTCCTTTGACTCTACCCTCATGAAACTGAATTCTGACTCTTCCTCTGCCAACAATCTCCAACATTGAATCACTTTCTAGGAACACCTTTCGACCATCATACATCTCATACTTAGAGAACCATTCTCTATGGGATGCCATGTGAAAGGACGCACCTGATTCAACCAGCCAGACATCATCTAATGCCTGAGTTGTCAAGGTTGCTGCAATGAAGGCATCTGCATCACTTTGAGAAGAGTCATTATCTGAAGCATTCTTCTTCTTCTTCTCCTTACAATCCTTCCGAATATGACCAGGTTGCCCACAGTTCCAACATCTCACCTTGAAATTTTTACCAGGAGACTTTGATCTCCCTGCAGATTTAGATTTGGACTTCTTGTCCTTCTTCTTACCTTTCTCCTTTGGTCTACCTTGAACAACAAGGGCCTCTTTGGTAATCTCTAAAGACTTCCTCTGCATCTCTTCAGACAACAGTGAGGCAACAATGTCTTCCATCTTGAAAGTAGTGGCAGTACTTCCAATAGACATCACAAGATGATCCCAACTGTCAGGTAATGAACACAATAGGAGCATGCAATGATCTTCCTCCTTAGTCTTTACACCTACAGACGCCAACTGAGTAACACTCATGTTAAACGAGTTCATATGGTTTGCAATAGATGCACCTTCTTCCATTTTCAAGGAGTACAACTTCTTCCTCAAGAATAACTTATTTACCAGAGACTTTCCCTGATAAATATCACCAAGCTTCCTCCATAATGAAGCTGCAGACTTCTCGTCATGGATGTTCAGGAGTACAGAATCGACAAGACTCGGTCTTATCAGACCTCTTGCTTTTCTATCAGAAGGGTCCCAATCCTCTTGCTTCATACTTTGTGGCATAGTTCCAGACACTGCTATCTAGAGGTCTCTATCCACCAGCAAGTCTTCCACTTTGAGTTTCCATAACTCAAAGTTGCTGCCATTGAATTTTTCAATCTCTACTCTACCTCATGTACTCGCCATCTCAAACAAAAACAAGTTTTAACAATGCAAGACTCCCACTGAAACAATATTAGCACAAAAAACTGACCTTTCAATCAAGGATAACACAACTGGCCAAGCTATGATACCACTTGAAGGGAAAGACAATAGTGCGGAATACCTTCCCTTGACAATAATACAATAGGGGAGAAGAGAAAAAATGAGTTCTATAGCTTCTTAAAACTACTAAGATGAATACATACAACAATAAGAGATAACAGAAAATAAGCATTCACAGATTGACACAAGTATTTACGTGCGAAAACCTTTTCAAGTAAAAAACCCACCACACCAAGCAAAGCCAATTTGTATTACAGTAATAAAATATTACATACAAACTTCAGTCTTCACTCTCTAATCAGCTCACAATAGCAGTTTGAAAGTTCGCTCACTATTACAATGCTATTAGCATACAGTGAATATTCTGACTTACATCAACTACTTACTTTCATAGAAACTACTCTTTCTAACTTAACCGTCACCTTTTGGGTTACATATGTATAGTGTACTCGACTATCAAGTCTTACATTTTCATTCAATGTCACAACCTAATTGCAGACTTCAAGTTCATGTGTCGATCATCCAATCATGCTATCTGATATTCACTAACAAATCTTCTTGCATCAGGTCACCCAGGCATTCAATTCCTTGCCTAAATCGGGTCCTGTCTCCAGCTGAAACTCGGTCTGCAATAACTGCCTTTAACTGATTTGGATTTTTGCCAATCAACATCTTGGCACTGAGCCATGTGTCCTTTTGACATTCGTTGATCGCTCTGACATTCGGTCCAGCTCAGTCAAGCTTGGTTGACTGAGCTCTGAGTCCATCTAAGCTCCTACCATGCCACCACCGAGCTCGTCTTCACCTGTCGCGGTTTGGCGGTGAACTCGCTCGAGCTCATCCAGACTTCCTTGCGCTACCGCCAAGCTGACTTCCACCTATTGTGGTATAGCGGTGAGCTCATTCGAGCTCTCCCTGACTTTACCCACACTACCGTTGAGCTCACAAAGTCACATCGCGGTGTGGTGATAAGCTCATTTGAGCTTTGTCTTTGTCCACCCTGTGCCACCGCCGAGCCCATCCAACCTTACCACAATGCAGCAGTAACCGCTAGGCAGACCACAGGTGGTCACACCGTGCTACCATGGGGGCCACTAGGCCACCCCGCAGTAGGGCGGTGACCGCTTGGTAGACCACCAACGGTCTCACCGTGGCCACAACGATGAGTGAACTCACCGCCCGCGGTGTGGCGGTAACCGCTAGACAGAACGTAGGTGGCCTCACTACGGTCACCGTGGTACCGCCAAGGCAAAACCAGACCACCACGGTAAAGCGATTAAGGGTACAAGCAAGACATTTTTTGCCAAGTCCTTTCTTAATAGAGGTCCAAGCTGGTAACTGAGGCACCATTTCTCAACAAATGATATAAGTCAAAATGATACACTCAACAATATGGTACTGCAAGCCATGAAAATGATACATATTATAGTAACCATGAAAAGAGGCATCATAACGATATATCAACAATGATCCATGATGCAGTCTATATGATCAAGAATGCCATTGGCTACTACTAGCAACTGCCTCATCATCATCATCACCATCATGATCATCATCGTCATCGGCCTCGATGTCTTTTGTATCTATGTCATCATCATCCTCTGCCATGTGATCTATACCAGAACCAACATATTTTGGATCTATATCATGAGGATCATCTTGATCTTCTGGAAGACCCATTTTTTGCAAAAAAAAATCATTTAAAATGAAAATTTATTATTGATTTCATGCAATAATTGATTTTTTTGTTATATATCTAATATTACAACATGTGAAACAAAACCATAATCATATTACATCATATCAAAGTGCACATACCATAATAAAATTTCAAAAATGTTACAGCTAATATGTCATTCCAATGATGTAAAACATGCAACAATTCTAATAAACGTTAGTAAAATATGCCAGCATTTGGTGGAAGAGGAAGAAAGATGACTGGAACTCTGGAGGCCCACCATAATGGATTTCGATATTCAACCATAAGAGCAGAAGAGAGAGTTGATGTCATGTATCAAAACATTAAGCATACATTCTTCTAGCCAGTGGAGAAGGAGATGATTACTTTGCTTCATTTTCATTTGCATAACCATATCATGGTGTGAACCAAGAAGACCAAGGATGTGCAGTTTTATGTGGAGGTAATGGATGTGGTCCAAAATTTAGGAGGGGAAAGAAGGTCAATGTATGATACTGATGAAATTGAGGAAGCACAACAAGAGAGGGACAAGAAAAATAAAATCAATGCAGAGTTTCAAGGATTTGTCAAGCGAGTAACATAGCTATGGGAGAAGCCTCATCTAAAATATTTTGAACTAGAGTTTGATATACCATTTAGAGATCTCGGTTTTCATGGAGTTCCTTTCAAAGCGTCTGCTTTTATTGTTCCTACGGTAAACTGTTTGGTAGAGTTGGTGGAATTACCTTTCTTAGTAATCACTATTAGTGAGATTGATATTGTTAACCTTGAGATAGTAGGACTTGGGAAAAAGGAATTTGATATGGCTATTGTTTTCATCCTATGCAACCATTGCAAGAAAAGTTAAGCTAGCATCAAATAACCAACAATTTTGAAAATAACATGAAAAATTTTAGTTGCTGCTATGTCAGGAATAAAATAAAAGGAAACAATGTTCCTTCCAGTGGCTTGATGATTGCAAATGAGGATTTATTGAATTTCAGTGGAGTAAAATGAAAATCAAAAGTAGTTGATTCATATAATCTATGTACATTAAATAGTTTATGGTGCAAAATTATTTTTGATGCCTTCTATAGCTATATGCTACACTCATTTCAGGCATTAAGAAAATGCTTCCCACCTAGAGTATGTGTGACATTGTTTTTTCCCTAGAATCCTTTTCAAAATCATCACCCTCAACATGATTTAGGATAAAACATCAATAATGAGCAAATTAACAAAAAATCAAAAGTGAATAATACATAATCTATGTTGTAAAGTTAAAAAGTCTTATAAAAATACATATAAACCTCCAAAACATTTTCCATTTGTTCTCTAAATTTTAGTCCAATCAACCAAAGCAAGAAACATATATCTTATTACTATTTAAATCAAAAGAAGATATATGATATACAATTCAAAACATCAACATATGAGCTAATTTTTTTAAGTACTTGTTCTCCTTCAAGTACCGTTTCCTTGATAAACTCAATTTGGTCCTCAAATACATACCTGTCACAACTTTCAAAGGAATCTATCATGAGAATCTGACCATGACTATATGTAACAATCTAAAACATTCATAATTAGAGACAAGTTCTTTACAAATTCTACTACACACTGATGTATTCTTCATGTTGAAATGAGTGTTTAGAGCTATGATAACCACATTCATGTCTTGAGGGAATCTCTTTGTCTAAGGAAGAAGTCAAAGTGCCTTGGAGAAGCAATAGCATTCAACATCGACCATATGGTGTCTACATTTAAATAATTCATAATGGTCAAGTTCATTGAAATGCACCTTGTGATTGGAAAGAAACAAACCATAACTCCCTATAAAATAGGAAATTGGCAAAGAAAGAGCAAACAATCCCTTGCAAACTAATTACAAATTAGTAGCCTAAGAAGCTTCTTAGAGGCTTACACAAGTGATCTTGCAAAAATTTGTGTTTGTTTCTTTGAAGACCTTTGAATCCCACCATGCTCTGCATCAATCATCTCCATTTTTGTCTTGTTCAGAGAAAAATGAACATACAAAAAAACAATGCAATTGTCTTGTCAAGCAGGTTCTGAAAAATGAAAATGTAAAATACTTGCAAGAAAGGAGAAGGATATGCAAAATATTACAAACCCATGGTTTAGGGTTTCTGGGTCGAGCCCCAAATGTGGAAGGATTTTTTTTGTTTTCTGAGAGCTCGTATCTGCAATAGGAGTCATGGGTTTTCAAAAAACCCCAGATCAAAGACAAACCTAGAATGTCATTGAATAGAGCCCATGGCCATAGTCATGGAGCCATGAAGGAGGCTCAAAAATGTAATAAAGAAAATTTTACACTCTATTCTTTTTGGAAATAGAAAAAATATTCTAGAGAGGCCGCGACCAAGCTATCACCAGGAAAGAGAAAAAATGTAGAAATAAAAAAATATTTCATCGTTTGATCAAACCAAATATGGAGAGTATGATTTGTTTCATTTGTTTTTCTAGTGAGATAAGTCTAGAGAAGCCAAGCCAAGATAGAAGAGTTACAAAATAAGGATGCATGATAGAAATAAAACACCCATTCATTCGTATCCAGTGAATCCAAATCGAGCTTTTTTTGACAGATAATAGAGGTAAGATACAAAGAAATGGTGCATTGAAACTTACTCAACTTCTTGTTGTTCTAAGAAATGAGAGCTCTAGAAGTGATTTGATGTCAGCCTCAAGACAAGCAAGGCATCGACAGAGTAAAGCAAGAGAAAAATGTATGAGAATCCGAGAAGGAATTTCTTTGAAAATGCATTCAAATAAGTGGAAACAAATGATGAACCATGAAAGCTTTACCTAATTTGGCCTCAACAAAAATTTATGTGAAGAAAACTCTCAAAATCAGTGAGAAAATTGACAGATACTCCTTCAGAAAGCTTGAGGTTTCAAACTCTAATGATGGTGGCATGTGCAGGGCAAGGGAGCTCGAAAAAACCAAGTGAAAATGAGAGTTAAAAATTAGGGCTTGGGTATTTTGTTCTAACTCATCATGGCAACAAAAATATTGATGTGAAAAAATTCAAATATGTTTAATCATTAAATCTTTTAATATTCAAACAAATTTAGAAAACAAAATACATATATTTTATAATAAAAAATTACTATTATCTATTAAATTCATAAGTGTTAAGTTCATGCTTTTACCTTTGTACCGCCGGATGATTGTGAGAGAGGTGTGGTAGCACGGTATACTGCCATACCGTGGGAGATTTCTTACTACCTGGTGGTAGTGTAGTGTATACTGCCATACCGCGAGAGGCTTCTAACTATCTGGCGGTAGTGTGGTGTATATCGCCATACCACGAGAGGCTTCTGACTATCTGGCGGTAGCGTGATATACCGCCACCCCGCAAAAGCCTTCTAGTAGCATGGTTGTGATGTATACCGCTCTACCACATATGTTTCTCACCTTCCTGGTGGTATAGCAGTGTATGCTTTTGATCATTACTTGAAGAGTTTCGATGAGACAATCTTATTTGTCTTACCGATATCTCAATGTCTCATTGACATTAGATCTTATGTTCCTCTGATGTTGGTTGCTAGTGTCGATGAGACAAGTTAATATCTATTGCCGATATGCCACTTTCTAAATCCGACACTAAATCTGGTGCTAAATCCGGTGCTAAATCTAGTGCTAAGTTCATGATTTTACCTTTGTACCACTGGATAATTGTGAGAGAGGTGTGGTAGCATGGTATACCTCCATACCGCGGGAGATTTCTTATTGCCCGGCGGTAGTGCGGTGTATACCACCATACCGCAAGAGGCTTCTGACTTTCTGGCGGTAGTGCGGTGTATACTGCCATACCGTGAGAGGCTTCTGACTGTCTGGTAGTAGCGCGGTATACTGCCACCCTGCGGAAGCCTTCTAGTAGCGAGGTTACGGTGTATGATTTTGATCATTACTTGAAGAGTGTTGATGAGACAATCTTATTTGTCTTACCGATATCTCAATGTCTCATCGACATTAAATCTTATGTTCCTCTAATGTTGGTTGCAAGTGTCGATGAGACAAGTTAATATCTCTTGCCGATATGCCACTATCTAAATCCGATGCTAAATCTGGTGCTAAATCCGGTGCTAAACTCAGTGCTAAATCTGGCGCTAAATTTGGTGCTAAATTCGATGTTAAATCCGGCACTAAATCCGATGCTAATTAGCACATGATTTAGCGCCTACTTGTCCTGATCGGCACAAAAAATGCCAAAAATGGCGCCAACCTGATAAATAGCACCGAATTTTTAAAAAAATTGGAGAAAAATACATTAAAATAGTGGGTGGAAGCAAAAAAGGGAGCTAATCACAGGGATTTGTTTTAGTGTTGGAATAGCTTAGATTCTTTCTGATTAATTGCATTGTAAACCCATCAATATCTCCCTTCTAAGAATTTGATGCTTCACTATATATAGAAGGTGGAACCAAAGAAGAAATAAAATTCTTTAAATCGAGGACCTGAGATTGCAAATTCACCTTTTCCTTTCTTTCTTCCTTTATTCGTTTAATCAGGGCATTAACTGAATAATTAGCATGATACACATCACCCTCAAGTGTTTGAGGTCCCATGTCAACATGTGTGACTTTATAATCAGCCTCAATTATTTCATCATCATTCAAATCTTTTATGGGGTCTGAAATTTATAATATCTAATTACCAGAAGTAGGATCAGTCAGCATTCTCGACATTTTTTGAGCTTTCTTTGGCCTTGAGGAAGTCTAGAACAACTTTGCAACTGTATCTACTCCAATTGTTGTCATGGGAGTATATTTCCTCTTTTTCTCCACTACTTTTTTTAGCCATACTGGGAAGGCTTCTACCAAAACAAAATCCTTATTTCCTTGAACAATTTCCTTAGGCTCACCAGGAGTGATGGGTGTATTTTCCACTAGGGAAGAAGGTACTTAGGAAAAATGAGGGAAGGTATTGTCTTCAACAATCTGCTTAAAAATGGAATTTGAATCCTCAGACACGGGTTTTGTTTGACTGGTCTTCTTCTTAGAAGCAGGGGTAGATACACTATCCTATTCACATACTAACTTCAATTTCGCCATCTCTTCAGGCTTCTCACCATCACCCCCAGGTTGTGAATTTGCGCTCGAAGACCTAGTAGCCAATCTCTTTGATGATGTACTCACTGCAACAGTTTCAGTGGGCCTCTATTCATTTCTCTGAGATGATTTTGATTCTTGAGTAGGACCTACAACCTATGGCCATTTCCCTTCTAACCAGTCCTGAGTTCTTTTCAACATTGGGGAAGCTCAAACATTCATGTTCAATACCTCATTTTTTCTCCAATCAACCTTGGGATGAGATTTATCAGACAGTCTTTCATATTTTGGGTCAATGACCATTGAATCTTTAGTCGCATTCTCAAGAATATGGATAGAAAGACCAAAGACTTGTATTTGTCTAAGATTCAACCTCATGTAATCTCTCTTCAAAACCTCATTTTCATCAACACAATCTTCCCAAAAGTCCTCAATAGAAGACTGATGCTGATATGAACCTCCTCCATATAAATTCTGTCTCACAAAACCCTTGCTATCAAAATTATCCCTCATGAACAAATGTTGAAGATTATATTCTTTAATGATTCCTTCAGCACATTTAGCCATCTGATTATTTTTACACATGAAGGAAGGAGTTATCAAAGGGAAAAGATAACCCCTCTTCCCCATATTCATGTACTTTACATTCACTAAGGCCATTTGTCTACAAACCTCCAGGAATACCAGCAAATCTTTTGGATATCTAGGCAATTTTAATGGGGATTTTTCATAACCTCCTACCCTCAAGTCGGAAAACTTCTCAAATTGGATATAGAAACTTCCATACTTCAATACCAAAGACATTGACTCAGGAGAAAAATGCATTTCAGGATTTCCATCCAATTTCCTCATAGCTTCCATTAAGAATGCATCATTGACAAGGCAAAAATCTCCCATTCCAACCTGCTTGGTGAACTGCGGATAACACCTATACACAAGCATGCTAGAATTTGGAGGTACCTACGGCTTTAATCTCAACCAAAAGGATCTTTGACTAGCTATAATGTATATTAAGCAAGAACACAGATGAAAGGTGGTAGTTTTTTGGAAATTGACTAATTGCTCACTCAAATGAAAACAAATTATCTTAGCCTAGTCGATGAACACATTCTCATCATAGATAACCAAAATAAATTGACACATCCAGTCTTCAAAAGATTCATTTTTTGCATTTCCAACAATGCGATGTAATAAAGCAATGGCATCTGCAATTTCTCCTTTGAAATGTATTCTTTTGAGTTTGGGAGGTAACTGTGACTTACCTCTTTTCTCTGACTTTAACCACTCTTTGGCCATAGAATTCTTGTACAAGTCCTCATTAGCTTTGAAAAACTCGTTAGCCACCACAACAGACAAATCTTTTACAAGCGCTCTCTTAGGAATCCTTAGCACATGGGAAACAACCTCAGGAGAAATTCTAGAAATGATGGTCTTCTCCATGACTTTGATTTCCCTCATTTTTGGAATATACCTTCTCGTGCATGTGCCTACTAGGTCCACACTCATAAAAACTTCTAGAAAACCTCTGGCGTGAGCTAATCCTCTTTCTAACAGTTTTACGTCGATGACAATTTTTTTGTTACTCTCCAAACATGCCTAGAATTCTTCCAGCTTGAAGGATCCCAGCTTCGTGTCCCTTACATCGAGCCAACGATTCCCAATTTCATATTGCATGAGCTCACATCACACAAAGGAACACTCTTTTTCTTGAAGAAATAATTGCAGAAGACGGAGGTACAACTGAAAGTCAACCAAATAAATCTTCACCACCCTAAGTTATATGAAGATGACAAGACGTGCATTCGGTGCTAAATTAATGTGACACCTTACTTAAATCCTTGGTAAAGAAAACCTTAAGATTGGAAAGTTTTGAAAAAATATTTGATAAGAAATCTCTAGGTTGCATTGTACATCTCATTAAATGCATAGGTGGCTCCTTGGAACATGCAGGATGAACAACACATCTCTTTGTCGTGGAAAACTGAAAATTTATAACCCAAAGTCAGGAGTTATGAAGTTATGAAAACCTCTGACTCATCGACTACACAATGAACCAACACACTTGATGCCACAAAAGAGGAAAGGTCAGGCTATTGGAAAGCTAGGAAAAACATGAACCCGATGACAAGGTTTAAGGACATAGGGCGCCAGTGACCTAGGTTTCAAAACTTAAAGAAAACACAACAAAGGTTAGGAACTTTGAGGTTCGCGTGACTAAGACTAGAATGAAGGAAAAGACTTAGACTTGGGCGGAAAATGAGAAATCAAAGACCAAGGAAGATAAGAAATTAAAATTACCCGATACATACAATACCCATAGGTAACAAATGCAAAATCAAATTCACTGGTAGGAAAGATCAAAATAATATCTATAGGCAGAGAGAACTATTGGGTTGAAGATGAGATATCCACACAGGAAGCCTTTTTCCTTCAAAGCACAATTTTTGAATTTTAAGCTAAAGGAGGATATAAAAACTAAATATAACAACAATCTTCGGCTGTGTTATGACCATTTCCAGAAATAGGGGCCGAAGCTTATAGGGAAAGCCTGGCATGGATGCGAGGAAAGGTATACCCCTCTTCCCATGTATCTCAAAAAGAGAGAAATAATATCACCCCTTAACATCAAGTGGTCATATAGGAGAGTCGTTGCACTAGTTGATATCCTTGCACAATTGAAGACTGATTAGATTGGTATGAGATATAGACCTCCTTTGTTTCTTTCACCACCTCCTACCCTATATGTTAACACAAATCAAAGTGATGAAAAGTTTGAAAGATGGAAAGCAAGGATTACTCTGCATTAGGGTTTCTCAAGAGAACCAGAGGACTTTGACAAAGAGGTAGATGGTGAGTATGATCTTAGTGCCAAGTGTGAAGAGAAAAATGGGAACAAAGGGAATGCAGGACAGGGCCCACAACAGAAAGCAGGAGGACCTTCTTAGAATTAAGAAGGGGATGCAATGATGAGGTAAAAATAACCTCATCGATAACAATGACTAAAAACCCTTCCCTATGTTTTTCCACCCCTCTACTCTACTAATTATCTACCTTTAGGATTAATAAGTGCTTTCTTTTTTAGGAAATTGTATAAAATTTATTTCTTGAAATTGCTTGGGATTTGCTAACCCGCACTAACTTAATAGTTTAGATTTTGCAAAAGTAAAACGGGTTCCTCACGAATAATCGGTCATCATGCCCAGCCAGAAGGAATTCAATGAAGAAGATTCAACATTGGAGACTCAACGCTAACTCCATAAAGTTGAAGACAGGTGTCGAAATTTTAGGCATCAAAATTATAGGGCATTTGATGCATCAAGATTTTATAGTTGTTTTTGTTATTTTCTGTTAAAAATACTTATGGTTCATTATGAGCCTGTTTAAATGTTTATGTATAGATTTAAAGATAGTTAGTTTGTTAAAGATTATTTGAAGACTTTTTCAGTGGTGCTTTCCACCTACTGAACTTTAGGATTTTGGTACATGAGTTTTTGTATGAGTATGTAATCTTCATAATGAAAAGACAACTAGAGAATATTGTTATGTTGTCATAATGAATCTCTGAGCTATGTTTTTTGTATTACTCTCTTAATATGAATAAAGTGAATCTTGTTTATCTTATTTTGTTTTGTTGAGTATTGAGAATGGAATCGGTCTAGATGGAATAGTTTTGAAGTTACTAGATGATGTGACCTAAGTTAGATACAAAGGAACCCACGAGCTGGCCACTCAAGGGATTGTAAGAATAGATAGATAAGTATTTTACTTCTAGAGTTTTTTTATTTATATTTTGTAAACGTTTAAGTGTGGCATCTAGTTTTTTTTCAATCTGTTAGTTAAAGTTCTGGTACACCTTTTCTCTTTGTTAAGTTTCAAACTGACAAGTTGTTTTCTATTAGCTATTAAATTTGATAATCTATTACTGGTTAGATCTTTCATAGTTTATTTACCTATTTTTATGTTTCAGAAATCTATACATTTATTAGTTTAATCATTTTGATGCTTTCTAGTTTAGTTGATATGCTTTTTAGACTAGTAATTTCCTGCTTTTTAGTTTAATTATTTCAAATATTTTCTAGTTTAATGGCCTTTCATTTAAGTCTTGTTTTAGTTGTTTCATGCATTCAAAAAATCCGAGAGAGCAATAGTCAAGAAGTGTCCTATTACATATAGCCTTAAACACTTCCTAGTCGATAATTGATGTACTTTTCAACTAAAGAGATAGGTGTTACAACAACCTGTCACCCTTCTATGCAAGATCCTACTCAAATGAAATTTAGTATAAAACCCTCTACCCAACACCTATAATTTGAGTTGATCAAGCTCTAATACCAAGTGAAAGGAAGTAAGGTCTAAATAAACACTTCCTAAACTAATCTTAGGGAGAGTATTGTGCAAAATTTTAACATCTTTTCAATTACATAAAGGAGAAACATATATAAAATATAAACAAAATTATACCAAAAAATAGGTGTTCATGGGGAAAACCCTTTCACTAGGAGAACTCACACTCCAAAGTAGCTAAATGTATTATTTAGTAAGCTAAAAATTGTTACAATGCACTTGTATAGAAAATATTTTTAGGAGTATCACCAACTAAAGATCTCAAGTAGACTCAACAACGTAGCAATACATACAAAAATCACTATCAAAACCTCCATATCAAGCATCCTATGAATAGGATAATTAGTACATGAGAAAAAAAAATGGTAATTATAAAATATAACCTAAAACCATCCAAAAATTGGTACCCAAATACCTAACCAAAAAACCAATTCCCAAATCCCAAGATGACTTTGTAGCCTAAAAATAACATATTCCTTCCACCTATCATAAGCATGTCACAAACCACTTATCAAATTGGATTCTCTATTTGGATTCATTATCTCAATCCAAAGATGTCTTATGATGTGTCCTAAGACTCATTATCAGTTGTTCAACAAGTGTAACTCCCTCTTACAACTTTTTTTCTATGTGTTGGACATTTTTATAATTCTAATGTAGGAAGCAAAAAATTTCAATGCCATAAATTTTGATCTAGGATTCCATGGTGATCCCCTTTTTATTTAAATTTTAGATCTCAAAAATATATGTACAAAAATAATCCTTGGAAGCAATGCCAAGCAACTTTTAAAAAATCCCAAAAAAAAGTCTATACGACAAAAATGTTATGTTTTTTTTAATGTTTTATAGATCCAAAATTGCATTCTTTACATACTCAACATTAGAATCAAGGTTCAGACATATTTCATAACATTCTCCCAATTTTAAAACACCTTGCAAGAGAAAAAGGAGTACCAACACTTTTGATTTGATTGATATAGGTTGAGTTGCCCATATTGGGCTCATACCACTACTTGAACTTTTTTGTGCTCAATAGCTTTGTCAATGCATTTGCAAAATTTTGTAAAGTGTATTAAAATTTATCCTACATCAGTCTCCCATCCTCTACCATATAAAAAAAATGGTACTAGACATCAATATACTTTATCCTTGCATGAAATTTTGGGTTATTTGCTAAACATATAGAACTTTGACTATCATATAAAATTGTAATAGTTGTTATAATCAACCCCACATTTGAAAATAATTGCTTAAGCTATATGTATTCCTTAAAATCATGAGTAGCTACCATGTAATCTTCTTCTATAATAAAAAAGTGACCACAACATTTCACTTTCTCATCCAAATGATAACACCACCAAACATGGTGAAAATATATCCACCAGTTGACCTCTAACTATCAACATCCCTAAACCAATTAGAGTCGATAAATACAAAAATAGTTAATAAGTTTTAGTCCCTCATATATTTACCATGATAAAAAAATGGAGTACTCAAAGGTGCCCCATAAATATCTAAAGACCCTCTTCATTGCATCCTAATGTACTCATCTAAGACTAGCCATGAAATAGTTACATGAAATAACTAATGAATCTCATTGCTATACTGATTTCTAATCTTGTACATATTATAATATATATTAATCTCCCAATAAAAATATCATAAGGTACTTTGGCCATATTATCCATCTCACTAGAAAAAGTCAGATATTGCTCAACTAATAACTTTTTCCACACCAAAATAGGAACACAAAAAGGTCTACAAATTGACATATTGAATCTCTCAAACATTGAGTTCACATATTTACTTTGGTTTAGCCAGAGACTTATGTTAGATCTATCTATTTTGACCTCGATCTTCAAGATGAACCTATCCACCCCTAATTATTTCATCTCAAACTATGCTAAGAATTAAAACTAGAATTCATAAATCATACCCTTCTCATTACCAAAAAATAGAATATCATCAACATGTAATAAAATAATAAGGAAATGATCATTATTCATCTTATAATAGATGCAATGATCTAATTTGGATCTCACAAATGTTAATCCCAACAAAAATCTATCAAAATTTTGGTAAACCTATCTCACGCCTATAAATATATTTAACTTTCAGTTAAACTATCTTTAGGTGGCTAGAAACCATTTTTTTCATTTCAAAGGCCACAAATATCTTGTCTCATGCACCTATTCAAACATCTATGTTGTGAATGCAAACTCTTCATATTTTCCACCAAGGATTTAGTTCTTCTTGACTACAACAATAACCACGTGCTTTAAACTTTCCCTACCATACTTGGCATTAGTGTGTAGACCTATTCTCTATCTAGCTCATTTGTTGAATCTATTAAGGAAGGATATTCTCATCTATGGACGAGTGCCCAATAAAGCATTAAAAAGCCACACTTAATTATATTTTCATGGAGGTACTCAAGACTTGCAAGAGAATGGATATCACATCTTCAAATCTAGTGTGGGTATTGGAGGACATAACCAACCCTAGGGTGATGAATGATACATGCTCATACTCCCCACTGGTGAATTCCTCATAACCAATAGTACCAAGAAAGTAACCATTGGTTAACAATTTACAAGAGTACCTTCTTTGAGCTTGTTCCTCTAAAAACCATGGAAGCCATGAAAACTTGGTTCCAAATCTTGACTCCTACAAGGGTAGTAAGAATGTACCACTCTACTACAAATATTCTTCAAGACGAATGGGTCAAAGTGGGCGAAATAAAATCTAATTTTGGATATTATTTCTATGGCATTGCATTCCTTATGACCTCCATTCCAATAGTGATTCTAAAAGGATAGCGATTACTTCCATTTCAACAAGGGAGATCAAGTATGGCTCCAAATTCCTTGTCCACTTCTCTCTTTCAAGGAAACCGCACCCCAACCTTCATTTTCATGTCTATTTCCCTTCACCACATGAACATAGTTGAAGAACCAATGAATGTTGTTGTCGGCATCTATAACCATCACCAAAGGAAGTGGCAGCTATTTAGTTAGTTTGATGGATCCACCCACCATGGTATGGTGTCGTTTGGGTATTACTTTCTTGTTGTTGTGAACAAAGGTGTGCCTTGCATGACCAAATGGATTTAGTCAATAGGATATATATTATAGCATCTTTAGCTTAGAAAATTATCTCCCATTGAAAAAACCAACTTTCAGGCAATTGAAACATTCCTCACCTCATGCTTGAAAATAAATTTTTGACTTGCAACTAATATTCTTGTTTAAAAGGTTACAAAACTTTTTCCTCGAGCTCAAGAATCTACTAGCTCTAAAATCTTGATATTTCTAGATTTACTTTTTGTTTATTGTGAATACATTGAAGTAGCAGTTGTAGGGAGATTAGTTTTAGTTTGTCTGATTTTTATAAAATTTCTACTTTGGTAGGGGGTGATCCCACAATAGTGGTTTACAATTTTTGGCCAAACTGGACACTGAAATTATTATTTTTAACTAAATCTTCACATTTGGGCACCTATAGTGGCTAAACCATGAGAAATTTCAAGATGATGCAAACTAGAGTCTCATCAAAAAATTTCTATAGATTCTAAATATATTTTTTTCAAGTTTTTTGGAATAAGATTGCACTTCTTTTTCCATCTCCCACAAAAATTGGTTTTTTTCAGAAAACAACATTTTTAAAAAGTGACGCTCACCGTATACAACATAACTCTTTTTGTATGAAGGATAAAATTATAATTTTTTTGAATTTAGATTTGTAACTATGATATCTAGCACTTTCATTTGGTCTCATAGTTTTTTATTGAATATTTTTTCCTTAATAGAGTTTTGAAGTCAAACCAATTGAAATTCAGACATAGGCGAACTGTATACAACATAAATTTTTCTGTATGTATCAAAATTCAATTTTATTTTTTTTAATGGATCAAGGACATCAATACCCAACACAAACATATTTTTTAAAAAAATATTTTGATAATTTTCTATTTTTCTACATGTGCAAAACAGAGAGCTTGATTTTCGGTGAAAAACCTATGTTTAATAAAACTAAAAAAACACATACATAATAAAACCAAAACATATTAAAATTATATTCATGGGATAGCTCATTTCGAGGAATACCATAATAATTTGAAATAAATTTTAAATGAATTCATTTGATCCCCCAAAAGGTAAATCAAAAGTGATTTTTTATCAGCATTTTGATAGGTGTAAAGGAGACTCATTTATAGGTATGGTTTAAAACTAGCGAGGTTCTATCCAAGGGGGTTTGATCTAAGGTGGTTTGATCAAACCCTCTTCAATTGGAATCCTTAAAATGGAAATTTTAAAGGCTTAAATCATTATATTTTCTAAAAATATGTGATTTCAGCTAAATCAGTTCCTCTCATAAATTGTAAACTAGCTTTGTGGGATCACCCTAGGGTTTCATAATATTTATTTACAAATTTTGTTCATTGTTTCTCATTAACAAGGTTGAAAACATGACATAATTTGTGTAGAATCTTAAGGTAAGTCACTTTTCATGGTTTCAGTGATTTTTTTTGGGAATTTGTACATCGTCGGTTAATTTTTTGTTTTGTTTTATTTCATTCTAAAACAATTATGTTGTTATCTATTAATTGAAGGTATTGGTTATGTGATTTTATTTATGGTTATTTTCATTTATAATTATTGTAATACCTATTTTTACATGCCTATTTGTTTCTTCATGAAGAGATATCCTGAACTGTGAAATGAATTTTGCATTTATTTGCTCATTTTAAATTTTTGTTTATTTTATTTTTCTTGTTCTTGAGGTTATTTTTATGATAATTTTCCAATAGAATTATTAAGTTAGAATTGAATGGATACCAACTATTTTTTATGTTGTAAATGCAATGATTGGAGAAGTTATTTTCTCGTAGAGAGAATAGTATAGATCGAACCATCTTCATATATGTTAAAATTATTACATTCTTCTTCATAAACTTTTGTTCTTGAAGAGATATCTTGAATTGTGAAATGAATTTTACGTTTATTTACTCATTTTAAATTTTTGTTTATTTTTCTTGTTCTTTAGGTTATTGTTGTGATAATTTTCCAAACAAATTTTTTAATTTAGAATTGAATGGATACCACCTATTGTTGATGTTGTAAAAGAAATGGTTGGAGAAGTTATTTTCTCATAGAGAGAATAGTAGAGATCAAACCATCTTCACATGCTAAAACTATTATATTGTAGCATATTTATTAATAATTTTGTGTCATTATACAAGCTCTTGCACTTTAAACACCAAACATCACAAGGAAAGGGATTGGTGTGACACAAAATGATAAAATTTTAAAATATTATGTTGAATAAGAGACAAACAACTTGGTTTTCAAGATGGGTACATCTTCTCGTGCATGGTTGGGTACTTGGTTAGGAATAAATGGTACAAATAGGTACCAATATTCTTTTGATGGGTGATCCCACAATATTGGTTTACAATTTTTGGGCAAATTGGACACTAAACTAATTTTTTTAACTAAATCTTCACTTTCGGGCTCCTATAGCGGCTAAACTGTGAAGAATTTGAAGATGATGAAAACTAGTGATTTGTGTAGTTTTGTCTATAGATTCTAAATTTTTTTTTTTGGAATCAGATTGCACTTCTTTTTCCATCTCCTTCGAAAACTAGTTTTAAAAAAATAACATTTTTAAGGAGTGACACTCACTGTATACAACATAACTCTTTTATATGAAGAATAAAATTATATTTTTTTCGAATTTAGATTCGTAACTACAATATCTAACCAATTCATTTGGTTTCATAGTGTTTTATTAAATATTTTTTCCTTAATCAAGTTTCAAAGTCAAACCAATTACAATTCAGACATAGGCGGACCGTATACAACATAACTTTTTTTGTATGTATTGAAATTCAAATTTTTTTTTTAATGGATCAAGGACATCAATACACAACCTAGACATATTTTTCAAAATTTTATTTTGATAATCTGCTATTTTTCCACTTGTGCAGAATAGAGAGCTTGATTTTCGATGAAAAACCTATGTTTAATAAAACTAAAAAAGCAAATACATAATAAAACCAAAACATATTAAAATTTTATTTGTTGGATAGCTTGTTCTGAGGACTACTGTCATCCAGTTGGTTTTGTGAAGTCTCCTCCATTTTCATCCTCAACCCGTGCTTCGAAGCGCAAAATTCTAGAATTTTTTACCACCTGAGGGGAGAAGGAGGGAAATGTGGGGTTCGAGCGAACCCCCTTTCAAAAAAGGTTTCCTTTGGGTTTTTTTGCGGGAATGGTGGGAAGCGAATTGAATGGGTTTGCTTGAACCCTCTTTAGGTTCGTTTGAACCCCAAAAATAATTGTTTTTGGCATGAGGTCATTTTTTTCAACTTTTCCTTCCTCGCTCCAATTGTAAACCACTTTTGTGGGTTCACCCTGATATCATTACATTTTTCTCTAAAACCATGTAGCTATGTTACTTCAACAAAAATAGAGGTGTTACATTTGAGATATAATCTTCCCACGTATAAATAAAGCTAGCATATTTGGTTTTGCATCAATTTGTAATGATACAACATCTTTATAAAATTAATTCTAGACATTATTGTGGTTGGCAAGTCTAACCTTAAAGTATCAGGTTTATGTAACTACAAAGAAAAATTCTCTAAAAATTTGATTAAAGTCTTATGTATGTGGTAAGATTTCTAAATTTGGCATTTGTTTCTTATAGTCTCTAATCATCCATATTTCTTCTCCTAGTGTTGTTTTCCATTGCAAGGCACATGAAGAGTCTCCTATAATTTTATTTTTATGCATCTCTAAAAAGCTTTAATTAATTTTCACCATATAAAGGTGCACAAAATTGTTTCTTCTTGATGTCATTTAACACATAATGTATGTGAGTCATAGTTTCTTCAATCTTATCTTGACTAATGAGTTGTAATGTGAAAGTAATCAACTCAATATTTTTCGCTTAAAGTTGAAGATGAGAAAATATTAAAGGTAAATAACATGGAAGATGATGCAATACATACACAATACCTTCACCTAAAACCCTTATTTATCCTTAAATAGAGCTTGAAATAGAGTGCACCCTAGCTCCACTCAATTATCTCTTTTTATGTGTTGATGGAGGAATGTAGTTGCTTATGAAACCAGCAGCGTGATGATAGGATTGATATAATGAAAGATCAAATGGATAGCATGAGGATATGATAATGGTGAATCCAATAGAAATTTAGGAAGCATAAGGATATGAAGATAAAAGATGCTCAAATGGGATGAGAGGCCTCTCATTTATAGAATTTCCAAGACGAAAATCAAGGACCTAGATTGGTTAATGGATGGCTATGATTGAATGAGGATTAGGGTTTGGATCAAAATTTGCAGTCATATGACAAGTGTCACATGAGGGATAAGGGCTAGGTTTATGATTTGATTAGGGAAACATCCTTATGTGAATGGTTGAGATTTGGATATGTATTATTGTAGTGTAGAAAAATGTAACCCTTTACATTTTCTCACTTGTTTGGGCTCTCCTGTTTAAAATGAACTCAATAATGCCTTAATTTAGTGTTGTTAAATGTACCTTATTACATTTACACACTTATTTGGGCCCTCTTAATTAATTGAGCCTAATTATTCCTTAATTGGCCCTTTAGTTCATTTTCCAAGCCTACTTAATTACATTTTTTGAAGGAGAAACCCAACATTTATTAATGCCTAAATATAACACTTCATAATGAGAAATGTGTGTCCTAGGTTTATGGACCTGGAACCCATTTTCCCATGGGCGAATGGGTCCTCCCTAAGCCTTAGGACCTAAATTTAAATTGTGTTTTTTGCGGTATTTTAATGATTTCAAATTCATAATTCAATGTTGGCTTGTGATATTTGAATTTTGGGAAATTCAGGATCATACATACCTATAAATACAAGGCTATTTTACTAAGTTTCACCTAGAAATTTCAAGTGAGAAAAAGTATAGCTAAAGTTGTGATCAAAGGCATTCAAGAGTAGAAATATCATAGTTTTATTGCAGTATTCAAGATCCATTCGTCATGTCAAAGTCTTCTTGCATCATGCATGCTTTTGGAGCTAACATTTTGATGTAGGTTTCATGATCAAATCAAGCATTCAAAGCATCATTTCAAGCAAGATTCAAGTGTCAAGATTCACAACCAATTCAACCATCTCATGCAAGTTGCAGACTTCCTAAGATCTCCATTATCAAGATCTAGGTGGAAGAAAGCTTGAAAGTGTGATATTTACAAAGTTGTCAAAATAATACACGAAAAATTAAGATCCCAAAGTCATTTTCGACATTTTTATTGTGAAACCTGGGCAAATTGGAAGATTTAGATCTATATCAAAGGCTCCTAAAAGCTACAAAAAAACCTGCACTTGGACCCATTCACCCCTGGGCGAATGAGTCCTAGATCTACTTTGGGAAAGCACGTTTGGTGACTGGTAAACATCATTTTTCCCTTCTCAGATCTGCAATTTAATTTGTGGTTCTACTTATTTTGAATTTAATATTGTTGTTTTGAGTTTAATTTGGCATAATTGGGTTAGTTTGTTATTTTTAGTCTTTCTCCCAAAAGTGCCTAGTGAACCTGACCCTTGTCCTTCAGTCATAAGGAAATATGAAGATTCCCACTTTGACTTGATTCACCTAAGGGTTGATAATCATTTCATTGTGTGGAACTCATTTCCTAATGAAATGAAGGAAAATAGGTCCATCATACCCCCTTTGTTATCAATTCCACATTTTTGGTGAACTTATTTTTTGGTGTTTCAATTATGAAATGGATGGATGAGATGCAAAGTTAGTTTAACTTTTGTGGCAAATGCCTAGGTTCAATGAGTCTCAACAAATACTTAGTTAGTCATATGACTCTCAATAATTAATTAATTATTATTATTTTTTAAAATTAATTATTGAAAAAGGGTGATGTGGAAGGATAAATTAACTACTAGCTAAGATAGGGTAAAGTCAAGTGTGGTCAAGGTATGGTCAAATTTTATGTGTCTACAAGAGTATTTTTGCTTTCTATTCTTATATACTTTGTCACCTATGCAATAATTAGTCATCAAGGTTTGGGCCCCTATTCATTTTTCAGTTGATAGAAAATATGAAACTTGTGTCCATAGTTGTTGTTCAAAACATTAGTTGCATTAAAGAAGAAATATTCCTATTAGATCATCTTCAATCTTGCCAAAGAGGCCCCCAAAAACCTCTTATTTGCATTTTAGAAAAAACACTTTGAGGAGTACCCCTCCAAGCACTAGGTAAATTACAAACTACCCACTTAATAAGAGTGGAAAATAAAGACATATTATTTATAGTAATAAATATTTACCATACTAAAAATAATTTAAATTCTCCTGTATAATTTAGTAAAGAAGGTCCCATATGCACTCCTTACTAGTCTTTGTGTTCCCCTTACTCTTCACAAATAAATTATTTGCATAAAAAGTTCTTGTGTGACCTGCACAAAATTTAATTTGATTGCTTTGTACAATGAGGTCGAAGAATATATAATAATTATAGATATCTTAAATACATTCATATGCAATGTGTTGCATTTCAAACAACAAATTTAAATTTTTTAAAAATGTGTAGTGATTGTATAGGAAGAGTAGTTTCAACCCTAGCTAATGGTGGGGTATTGAGAGTTTGTAGCAACTTTAGATAATTAGAGATATCATTTCCACAATCCATACTGATTATTTACATAAATTTTCTGGATTAGATTGCATAAAAAAAATTGCATCAACGTTTTGGATCACACTATGTGATCCATCATCATGATGTAAGCAAAGAGTTGAAGGAAAAATGGATAGTTGAAACCAATATTGAATTAAAAAGAGGAAGGGAGAAGGAGAAGGTTGTGTGAAGGATGAGGCAACTAAGACCCACACAATTAAAAAATTTAAAAAATAAGATGGGAAGAAAGAATAAAAAATGAAAAAATGAAAAAAGTTGGAAAAAGAAGCCACAAAAACAAACCAATTAAGAATAAAAAATGGAAAAGCGAAAATAGAAAAAAGAAGAATAAAGACTTAGACAACTTTGGGGGACCAAAAATTAAAGAGGATTAAAAACACAAAAAATCAAGACAAGACAAAAGAAGAAGAAAAAGAATAATAGAAAAACACTAACAATTGAAAACTAACAAACGAAGAAAAAGACTTAATAATAATGGAGACAAAATTAAACCAATAAGCAAGTAAATCCAAACAACAATTCAAACAAAACACTATAAATTTGAAAATAAGAAGAAAAGGAAATTTGAAATATATATTAAAATACAAAAACACACAATTACATATATATATTAGATATAAATTTTAATTTATATATAAAATAGATGTAAATTCTAAATAGGAAAAAGGATATATATATATAATCTAAAGGAAGGGAGCCAAAAAAAAAAAAATGAGCAAAAAATACACTAGAATTACAAATAACTTCAAAATGGGAAAACCAAAGAGAATAAAAAGGAAACAAGGAAAAGAAAGAATGAATGCAAACATGAACAAATACATATTCATATACATACACATATGTTTGTGTGTGTAAATGTATCCTAAAAAATGACAAAAACAAACCAATAAATAAATATAAAAATATAAAAACAAGAAAAATACTACTTAGGAAGGAAAGAAATCTAGAAAACAAAAGAGGAAACAAAAGACCTATAAATAAAAGGAAAATTAAAAATAAACAGAACACAAGGAAAAACTAACGACACCAAAAAACACCACAAACCAAGCTATTAAATGAAAGCAATAAAAGGAAAAACCAAAAGAAAGGGAACGAGAGCAAGACCTAAGGGGAAAGTAGGGAGGGAAGGAAAACAAGGAAGGAGCACCAAAAAATAGAACTTGACACAATGAGCTACAAAGCTAAAAACTATGGAAAGGAGAGTGAGACGAGAGGAATAAATGAGGAAGAAGAGGACGAAATGGGGAAGGAAGAACAAAGAAGCTAATGAGAGGAAGGGAGATGGCGAGATCTTAGGTTGGCTAACAAGGGATGTCAAGATTGACTTAACTTCCACCCTTCATCACGATTAAGATTCGAAGGGTGATTGTTGATTTTGATGGCTTTTTTGAGTTTCCTTTTTAAGAACTTGTCCTCTTTGCACAGCATTTGCGTGTTTTCCAAGCAAATATGGTGCTTGGTAGAAGACGAGTGATCGGCAAGAGTTGATTTGATAACTCGTTCATGTCTGATGTCAGCACTATGCTCTTTGATTCTAGTGCTAAATGAGCAACATGTTTCACCTATATAAGGTGTGCCACATGAACAAACGATCTTGTAGACTCCAGAGTCAAGAAAGGTGTCCTTAGAGTCTTTAAAAGAGGGGATACAATTTTTAAGAGGAGCAAAGGGTTTGAAAGCACAACGAAGACCTTTTTTTATGAAGGATCTTAGAGATTTTATGAGATAAGCCATTGATATAAGGGAAGGTAGCCACAGGGAGATTGGAGAAGGGGTTGGGTTTAATGGAGGAGTGAAGACTTGCCTTCGCTTGGTTGAAGGCTCTAGAAATTTTCTTACCGGAGTACCCATTTAGATTGAAGACATGACGAAGATAGTTTAACTCAAGGATTAAGTGATCTTCATCACAAATTTGGTAAGCTCTGAAGGCAAGGGTTTTGAGGACACCACATTTTTGTCTAGGGTGATGATGAGAAGATGAGTGGAGATAGAGATCAGTATGGGTAGTCTTGCAGAACACATGCCTACCAAGGGAACCATCAAGCTTTTTGAGAAGCAAAATGTCGAGGAAGGGAAGTTGTTGGTTAGATTCAATTTCCTTGGTGAAGTAAATGCAGGGAAACAAGATGTTAAGGTGGGCATGGAATTACTCTAACTTTTCTTAGCCATGTGGCCAACAAACATTAGTATCATCTACATATCATTTCCACCACCTTGGCTTGAGAGGAAAGGAGTGAAGAGCCAACTCTTTGAAGTGTTCCATGAAAAGGTTAGCAATGACCGGAGAGAGGGGAGAGCCAATCACGACACCATCAACTTGCTCATAGATGACACCTTGGAAAGAGAAAAAGGTAGACCTTAAGCAAAATTCAACCAGAGAAGCCACCTCATCATTATACTTGCACCTAACAATTTTAATGGAGTTAGGGATGGGCACCTTAGTGAAAAGGGAGACAACATCAAAACTCACTAAAATGTCATTACTCTCTAAACTTTTATCCTAGATAAACTGGACGAAATGGCTCAATTTTTTTATGAAGGAATTGTATTTTCCCACGAGGTGGGACAATAATTTGGAAAGGAAGGAGGCAAGATTGTAAGTCAGAGACCCCATGGTGTTGACAGTAGGTCTTAAGGGGGTGTCGGCTTTATGAATTTTTGGCACCCCATAAATGCGAGGGGTCCTCTTTAATTTTTGGTCCTACAAAGTTGTCTAAGTCTTTATTCTTCTTTTTCCTATTTCCCCTTTTTTCATTTTTTATTCTTAATTGGTTTGTTTTTGTGGCTTCTTTTTCCAACTTTTTTCATTTTTCATTTTGTATTCTTTCTTCCTATCTTTCTTTTTTTAATTGTGTGGGTCTTGTCTTCCTTGTCCTTCGTGCAACCTTCTCCTTCTCCCTTCCTCTTTTTAAGTCAATCTTGGTCTGCAACTATCCATTTTTCCTTCAGCTCTTTGCTTACATCTTGATGATAGATCACAGAGTGTGATTCGAAACATTGATGCAAAATATTTTATGCAATCTAATCCACAAAATTGATGTAAATAACTTTAGATAAGTTAATTTGTTTACAAAATACAAGTGTATTTATTGACCTTCACATAAAATCGATGCATGTACTCTCCATGGGACCACAAGGCTTAACTCACTTTTTTCAATAGATCTTCATATGTAGGTTTGGTAGAATATTTTCTTAGAATTTAATTACTTTGTATTTTTAAAAGTCTCATGCGTGATGTATTTGCAACTTAATTGAGAAGTTCATCTTATCTTTGAAAGTCAATAACTATGAGCATGTATAAAAAACTGATGTCTTCTTGTATAAGATTCATGTATAAGAAGGAAGAAAGATGAACCATAATATATTACTCTTGAAATTAGAAAATGATTGAATTTGTTAATCTTAATTTGAAGCGCTTGTAAGTGTTACTAATTATTTAAAAGCTCTTATTGCTTTCACCACTTACCACAATAAGATAATTTCAATGTAAAGCTTGAAGGAGATTTAGTTCACAGTATACTAGTGACCTCTAAGTTTTTGAGATTGTTATGTTTCTTCCTATGGAAATTAGGAACTTTCAATATGGATTTTAATTCAATAAAGATTCGGGATGTATATACTACTTTATGATAGTGTCATGAGGTGACTTAGTTTAAATGCTAGATCATTTTGAGATGTTATTTGATCACTATGTGCCAAAATCAATAAAACTGGTGAGCAATTAAAGGGCTTGTGTAAAGGTTATTTTTTAAAATGTGAACTTGTGTGACTAATTTTTTTATTAGCTTTGTTGGTTTTGGTATGTCATGTTAGTAGTCAAAAGTATAATGTTAATATTATTATCTATGGCTTGGAATGGCTCGCTAAAATACTAATGGACATTTTTATAGTTTCTAGATATAGGTATAGTTGTTTTAAGTTATGTGGGTGAATAATATTTGTGGATGTTGACATGGCTTGATATTTCATTTATTTCATTACAAAATGACATTGAATGGTATTTTGTAGTTACTATCTTTATAGGCATCTAATTATTTTCTAGTTGTACGTGCTTATTTTTCAAATGAACTAAATACTTTTGACTAGTGAAAAAAATTGAAAAAATTAAAGAAGAGGATAAAAGAGGATAAAAATGATTGGATGTAAGAAAAAGACAATGACATTCCTTCTCTAAAATTTCCTATTGACACATCCCTTGCACCTCCTAGAATTACAAACACGTAAACGTTACATGTTTGAACCCTAACTAATCCATACTTTTGATCCTAGTACCAACCCCAAGTTAAGTGGGGTCAAGTAAACGCGTGAAAGGAGTACACGCAAATTCTTGAATTTATTCTTTTCCAAACTAGCACAATACAGATATGAAGTCAAACAATGCAATGCACTTGAGGACTCAACGAGCTGTAAAGTATTTGTATTGAAATGTGTTTTTCAAGTCACGTTTCCTCGTACTCAGGGAATAGTGTAGTCCAAACTCCCCTTTCTATTCGTATGGTGGTTACGAATACAGAGTTAGTTGTCCCTTGTAATGTAACCTGTACAACGGAATCCTCCCAAAAGTTTACCTTTCCCGAGGCCTTTCCACAAAAGGCATAAACAAACAGTTAATTTTTTCAATTTCCCGAAGATACCCAAGCACTTTTACCATGTTCTAGAACCTTCTTTTTCCCCCTTCCTCGCAGGTAAATTCTTCCACAATTCAGGCTGCAGAGTAAAATTAGTCATCCAAGCGTAATACCCACTTAAAAGAAAGTTAACAGTCCCTTCACCCTTACGGTTGGCAAAGTAAATACTCATTTTTTTTTCTTTTTCTTTGATTTGTTGGGTACACTGTTTTACAGTGGAACTAATATTCTGACCTTCCTTTTTCTAGTACCTAAAGTAAAAGGCCAAAAAACTATTGCCGCCCACATCACTAGAGACTACCCAAGAAAAACATTTTTTATTGAAGTTGTAGGCTGCTGAATAGTGGGGGTCCCTTTGCATGTGCTAAAAGTAGTTGGGGACCATTTGACCAGAATGAATTATTTGGCAGCCATGTGCTCTCCTATCCTCTTTATGCTAAATCAGTGCCTCAATTTAATGCTGCATACCCATTTTTTAATTGCTGAAATGTTTAGTCAACTCTAATGGGGGAAAAGTGTGGCGGGGCTCTACTGCTAATTTGATGGACTACACTTTTTCTTTGTGGAAATTGAGACTTTAGAAGACCACAAAAGCAACCGACTTTCCTTTTAGGTCTTTGAAGGGCATGTGAATGTTCGATAAACATGAGAAGGGTACTCTGTTATATGTACATATTTTCTTTTGTAGATGAGAATACCCAGTTAGGTAAGGTAAATCTTCTTGTTCAGTATGTAAAGGGATACCTAGTTAAGTAGGGTAAACCTTCTTGTACATTAAAGTATTCCTAATGAGGTAAAACAAATATTTTTCCAAAGTACAATTTAGAACATGGGCTTGAGATGATTCAGATGATTCCTTGTGTCATTAGTATGTCATCTTAGATAGTTTTCTTAAACAATTCTAAGTAAAATCCAAAATAATATTCTTTTGTACTATAGTTCAAATCTAAGGTGTTATAATGAGTGTGCACTATCATATGAGCCATGATCTTTACCAGCTCAAAAAATAATAATTATCATGTTCAAATCCAAGAAGGAATATGCTTGCAATTAATCAAGTTCAGTGACATTAAAACTAACCTAAGATTTGCACCCAATTTCATCAACTTAATGTTGCTCCCATTTGGGTAGCTCAAACCTCCATATTAGGTTATACAACGGGGAGTCGACTCAAGACATTCGTTCTTTAGAGCTGGTTTGGTTCTCTCATTTGGATAGCTCAAAGCTTCATATTGAGTTATACAATGGGGAACCTAGCAGAATTGGACCGATTCCTCCTACAATTAAGTGTTTACTAAGATCATCTCTCTTTAACCAATTGTAGGTATTCTCTATTGTGGGTATTCTACAAAGTGGAGCTCAAACTTGTATCTTAATAAACATGAGCTCATGTTTAAGGTGTGAAATGAAAGCAATACTTGCATCCAACCTCGTCGACTCGCAACGATTCACCAGCAGCATGCAAACTAGAATTTGCCTGTGACCTGTTAGGTAATTTAGGAGTTGGTCATTTCCATTGACCCTCTATTATGTAATATGGTGGGTAGGGTTGATGGTATCTGCACTATCTCTGCCAGCTTTCAAGCGCATAAAGGAAAGTGAAAGCACAACTTTCTCAATAATAAGTTTATTCCAATCTCAAACGGATTATACTGAAGTTTTCCAATCTATTCATCGAATAATCTGTCTTTTCCAACCACAAACGGATTATACTTAAGTGTTCCAAACTATTCAACGAATAATCTGTCTTATCCTTTGTCCTATCCAATCAGAAAATTCAACATCATGTTAAGACAATGATCTGTCTCTGTATTCCCTGGCCCATTTCCTGATACGGAATCTAAAATATACACGGAACCTACACTGACGGATTAATCGATTTGTTTGTTTTTGAAATTGACAAACATCAATTTCTTGTCTTCAAACATAGATTAATATAATGTTAATTTACACTAGGCCTCTTATACAATCTCCTTCTAGAGTAGGTTACAACAAACTTTAAGAACTTGTTTTCTTGTACATTTAGAATGAAACTGAAAGCCAACAATTATCCACTATAGGAGAAGAAATGATGAGAAAACAGACCAGCAATTAAAAGTCAAGAGCTAAGGAGCCCTAAGGCATCACTGATCTAAAATGGCAACACATCAAGTAGTTGAAGACTGAAAACAACACATCTTACTATAATCACTGATACCTCACGTTGTTATTTATGAATTACCAACCATGCCTGTCGACCTGATTGAATCTGGTGACAGTGGTCTAGAATGGTGGCACATGCACCAAGACCATGTCCAAATCAATCATCTTAAGATTATCACTAATTTCTAAGATTGTATTTATTAAGTACCAACCATGCCTGTTGAGCTAATTGATTCAAACAGATTATCAATATAATTACAATTTATTAGATTGAGATTCATGAAATACCAACCATACATATCACAATTGTCAAGCCATGTCTGATCGACCCTGTCAACATGTTCTTCAATGTAAAAAAAAATCATAAGCAGACATTCGTGTTACATCTTGGCATTTAAAGCTGATTTATTAGCTATGGTTCCCAACTAGAATTGGCTTATAACATGTGCTTCATTATATGTAATTGTATGAATTACCAGTAAATGCATGTTACCTTTTAGTGTTTAGCATTGATCGAATGATTTTGGTACCCAGATTGAATTATCTTCTGGCATTTTCTTCATAATAATGAAATCTATCAATCAACACACATGCATGTTACATCTGGGTGCGAATAGGCCTCACCGACTAAACCTGGTTCCCAAATATGTTTGGACCTTTTACATGTCTTCATTGTATATAGATATCTGACATAGATCTGGATGCTTAGGTTCCATGTATTGCCTTTGCTTCCCCTACAGAATGTTCTATATCCATTTTATTCATTTGTGGTACAGCATACTGGCTTAGATCTTCAATATTTATATTTGTGGTATGCATGTAATTTCATAAAAATCAATATAGTCATATGCAGGTTTTCATTACATCGGATGTCTCCTACTTTTTAAGGGATTAATATAAATGTTAAGAATTACAAATTATGCAGCTTACCATAAAAACTTAAAAGAAATTAAAATATAGCATAATTTGTTTTATCTTTTATATCTGATAAAATGTGGAATATTAATGCTTGTAACTTCTTTGCAAATTAGCCATCGATTTTGAGGAATTTCACCAATCGATTGGATCTACTTTTTGAAAATTTGTTAAAACAATTAGAAAAATGGTCTTCCACTACCTATACGCACAAATACTGTCGGGCTTGCATATTTATTGTAACAAAACATTATGAAACCAATTTAATTAAACTTTCTCTACATAGGTCACTGGTTCCTTACCATATTGTTCTGCCGCACTTTACATATCCATAATAACAAGCATTCTGAAATTATTTAATTTATGCTATAGCCTTGTGATTGAAGAAAAATGCAATTGCAACATGCTGCTTGTGTATGCGTGAAAAATGGGAAAGAATACAGAGCTGTACTTCCATTGTTTTCAGAGTCATGAACAATTGGCTGCAACGAATGAAATCAGTAAATTGAATAGTTATTTCACTCCATACAAGGAGGACTTGGACACGACAAAATCCCTCTATTGACCACTGACATTATGAACAAAATTGGTCTGAAAACCATTTACATATTATTTGATTATTGAAGTGACTGCACAAGTATACTAATAATATTAAACACACTTTAAGCATAATGCCCTCATTACATTGTGAAAAAAATATGTTAAACTGAACCAGCTGCCCATCCAATCAGACCAAGCATATGGACTAAACAATATATATGATATGAATTTGTATACAAGAGAACTTGTTGGATCAAGACCACTCCTGACAACGGTTCCTCGCCCAAGTTTGTCACAGATTGCAATCCATACCAAACTATGCCAAAACATCTGAATAAGATATATATACGCTTGGTAAATATGATCATAAAGTCTGAATGCCCGATGACAACTCCCGCCTTGGGAATGGAGCTGTATGAATGTTGCAGACTGATACAAAGAAATTAATCAACATACTCTATGTCTGTTATTGAGGAGAGGGTAATTTGATGACCTAATGGCGAATGAGAATAAAGGCCAAAGTTAAGCAATTAGAGTTTTTATAGAATATAACAATAAATACGAGGAAGACAAAACCCACATCCTGGATACTAAACGTAAGGAAAGAAAATGTTCTGATACCTCTTATATGGAATCTCAAATACTCTGATACCACTATGAGGGCTTAGTTTACACAAAAGCAATACCAGGTGTGCTGAAAATGTTGGTCAATGAAGAAGAAAACATAAAAACAATATATTGTGAGGGCAAAACCCACATCCTGGACATGCTTAAAATGCTGAGGCTTGAGGAGGCTTGATTTCCACAAGGGCAATTGCAGGTGGGACTTACGAAGGTGCCAATGAATGAGGGAAATAGCATTATCTGAGTTCAATTGAATTGGTTATAGGGGAAGCCAATTAGGATGGTGGATGGTCTACCTGATCAATCAAATTTAAATTAGTCTCTCCATCTTCTGCTGAAGATGTTGCGGAGCCGGCTTCCTGCAATTCTCTGAAGAATCTTCTTTGCACCAGTGACCTCCATCTCTGCAAGCTTCTGCAGATGCTGGCATGCTCCAGCCATGGCAATCTTCTTCCTGCAACTCTTGCTGGTAGAAAGAGCCAGTAGGGCTGAAAGTGGGAACTTTTTAGCCACAGTTTGATTCCTTGGATCTAGCAATTGCACCAGCCGTGCAACACTCTTGTCATCCTTGACAAATTCCCTCCTATTAGTCTCCACAACCAGCAATGAAGAGAGCGCCTGTGCAGCCATCTCCTGAGAAGTACTGGGCTTGGATTCAAGCATTTTGACAAGTGGAGGAATGCACCCAGCCTCACCCAATGCCCTCTTTGTCTCCTTATTGAAGGATAAATTGCAGATGGCTGATGCTGCCAACTGTTGTACTGTAGAGTGCCCATTTTTCAAAACTGAGGCAAGCTGTTTGAGAAAACCAGATGCAGAAATCAAGGTCTTGGCAGCAGTAAGGGAGGCAGAAAGGCTGTTGATTGCTCTGATAATCAATTCCTGCACTCATGGAAAATCTTTTGGGTTACAAACATTAACAACTACAGAATGCTTGACCAAACTTTTTGCCAAAAATTTAAAAAAAGCATGGAGTTTACCGGTATAATATTATTACATTTACTGTTTTACAATTTGGCCAATAAACTAAGACTTGCTGAAGCTGTACAGGCATAAAAACTTCAAGAGCATGGAGTTCTTCAGTTTATATGAAATCTTGGTGAATACTTTTTAACTTTTAGTTAATCTAATTTTTGAATGAAAACTATAGTCAAATTCTAAATGGGTTTTGCTCCCACGAACTCTTTGGCATTTTATATGAAAACGTTTTATGAATACAATTTGAAAAATTTATTAAGTCTTTTAGGTTTCCACAAGAAAACTGTATTGAGATTTTTCTGGATTTATGTTTTTGATCTATTTTCAAGTCCCCCCCCTTCAGAGTTAGGATTCACGATCATTCTTATGAAACATTTAAAAAATGGCCAGTCTAATATATGAAAAGTTTGATGACAGTTAATATATTGACTAATGATATGCCATTAAAAATAGTTTCCCAAAGAATTAGATGTACAAAAGTTCACTAAATGAGTGAATCTAATGATCTTAATATTTGTTAAATCCTAACAAGTTGAGAAAATATGAACTATATAATCATCCTGCCTGTGATTTTGGGCTCTCCAACTAGGATAGTAGATATATTGATATTTTGTCTTTCTGGTAATATATGACAAAAGTTTCAAATTCTTTGGTAGTGAAGGATACCCATCCAATTGATAAGAATACAACTGTTCAAACGATTCATGAGGTTCAATAATTATTGGGAAATAATAAACTTAGATCTGTAGATATGAGTGCTGCAGATAGTTTGGTCTGATGTACGTTTTAGATGAATACATGCAAATAATTTATGTGTACACCAATATTACATGACAAAAATAAATGTTACAAATTAGCCAACTTACAAAAAATAATTAATAAAGATAAGATTCATATAACATATTCACAAGGCCAAAAAATATTAAGGAATAATAAGGTCAGAATTGGGGCTAGGAGTACCACAGATTCTATGGTGTTCAGTTTATTGTTTTTCATGGATCAGCTAGGACTCAAACCTATTAGCATACCGAACCACTCTACCACTGTTCTACTGCCCCTTTGCAGTTGGGAGAGTGGATTTTGTTGAATGGCAACCCCATTGCAGTCAATAGTGTGGATTGTTCATTCAGCATTTTAATAAGAGAATTGCAAATAATATTTTAAATGGCAAACAGCAGATTTATCAGTATGTTGAGGTGCTCTGTAGCTGATCCACAGCCCCCTTGCATTTCTGATTGTGGATTGTTTCTCCAACATTTTTGGACAAAATCTTCCAATCAATTTACGACATTGCTTACCTATTAAATTACTAATCAATAACTTAGAATCCCAGAGCGTCAGTTGTTCTTCCAACTTTTTGAGATGACAACCTGCAAATATTGGAGATTCTACTGGCAAGTTCGGGTACCCTACCACTGATCTAAAGCGACTTTCCAGTCATGGATTACTCTTCAACATATTTCAGACCCACATATTCAAAGTATTTACAAAGTGGGTTACGATGTAGTGCACATATTAGCAAACTGGGGTGCTCTACCATAGATCAGTTACTTTGAAGTCTGGAGACGGAATTGTTCTCTGAACCCAATTTCGAATGATGAAAACATACATATAACGTACTAAAGGGTCAATGTAATTTAGTAAATTCCCAATCTATTAGTATGTTGAGGCTCTCTACCACTGAACTATCCCCCTTTGAAGTCGGAGAGTGGATTGATCTTTCAACAAATTTCACATGAAAACTTTAAAAATTCCCTAATTGGTGAATCGAGAAAAAAAATACTGAACAATTTGCCGGAAAGAAGGGGAAGATTTTTTTATAAAAATTAATAAAGAGATATAACTTAAATACAACAACATATTTTGTTTAAAAAAAAAAAAAAACACATACCTGCGATTTGGGCGTGGCCGGTTCGGACAGCAGCCCTATAAGTGACTGAATTCCGCCCTCTCCAGCAATCATCTGCCGCATTTTTTCATCATTAGAAGCCAACGCATGCAAACATTCAATCGCGCTCTCCTGAACAGGGATCGAATCCGAGACCGCCAGATTAAGCAATACAGGAATCGCCCCTTCGTCCGCCATGGCCCGTCTAATCTCCTGCACACCCGCGACATTTCTCAGTGCGCCCGCAGCGGGCGCCCGAACGGCCGCCGCACCAGACCGGCACACCTCAATAAGCACTGAAACCCCACCATACGCAGCAAGCGCCCACGCATTTTCCCCGTCCCGAGTGAGCCCCTCGATAGCAAGTGCCGCCTTCTCTTTACACGCCGACCCGCCGGTTTCCAACATCCGGACTAACGGGCCAAGCGCACCTTCAACAACCAACCCGTGGCGGCACCCGTCAGTCTGCGCCAGCACCGCGACGGCCTCAACCGCCAGCTCTTTCAACACGTTGGAGGAATCAAGAATGTGCACAAGGCAGGCCATGTCGCCTTCCCGGGCCACCAAAACTGCGTTTTTAGGGTCCTCAGAAAGGAGCTGTATGAGGGACTCAAGAGCCTTGCGCTTGAAGTCAGTGTGGCCGATCTGTATCCTGGCGAAAAGGTCCCGGGCGAACAGGGACACTTCCTCCCGCCCGGCACCAGGGCCAGGGCGGGCCAACACAATCGCATTGCTTTGCTTCAAAACGCCCGTTTTAATCAACAAGTCGAGGTCGTGTACGTGGAGGTTGAGCTTCGCCGCCACGACGTCCAGGTCGCTCTGCATTAAAAGCTTCCCGCCGAAGGACCCGTCGCTACAGCGCTGGGTCAGCTCCCGGGTCTGCAGCAGAGTTGCATGCACGCCGGGTAGTAGGTCGGTCAAGAGCTCGTTCTCGCTCCAGTGCGGGGACTCCGACACGTCGGTTATGCAGGCCTTTAGTGCATCTAGCCGGGTGCGGATTATTTGCCAGCGGCCTATGAAGACCTTGATTTTGGAGCAACTGATTAACAGAATCGCTATGAGCTGCTCGATCACCGCAAAGCATTGCTCCGGGTGGAGAGGTGAAACACTAAAATCACCCTCAGGCTGCTGTTCCATCGATTTTTTTCTTCTACTTGGGTGTGGAGAAACATTGAGATGGAGCGCAGGGGACCATTGAATTTTATCTACAATGGAACATGCAATTTCATCAAATGTTACAGACGATCATAGTATCTGTGAAATGGGTTTCTGGGTGTCAGTCATGGCTTCTTAGTGAAGGCAAGAGAGGAAGAGGAAGGGAAGGGATCAGTCAAGGGAAGTGCATGACTGTCCGACTGTTGTGGGTGTGGACGTTGTTGTGTTTACTGTGAAAGACTTAGATTGCAATGTGGTGAAAAGTGTGATTGCATTTGTATGGGAATTATGCGGCTTTTGACTACAGCTATGACGGCTTCGTTTTAGCTGCAGACTGGGTAATATAATATGTAGTTATATTAGTTGCAGGTGAGAGCGACATTATTTTAAAGTTGATTACAAAAGAAAGGCAAAGGCATCCTCTACGCGTAAGGATTCCTTATTTTATGCCGTATATGTCCCACTCCCCTTCTTGCGGTTGCTCCACCCGGATGTTAGGTCCGTGCATTAAATAACAAGCTTTGCTACGTGGGTCTAACCTAGTTTTGGCGCTTCTATTTTCTGTCGGTAATGTCAGTCGTAATGTTGGTTAACTGGTAAAATTATCTATTTCTGGCAATGGATTTTGCTTTGGCAGGTGCAATTGAGAAAAAGAATTCCAGAGATGAAATTCAGCTGTACCAGAAGCAGGTATCTGCCCAATAAGTTGCTTGAGATTAACTCTTTTGCTGAGGACAAAATTCATGGGCTTTTACACCGCATTTTTTGGGATGAAAGCTGAAATCTCAAGCTTCATCCCTTTGTATGGACGAGGTAATCCTTCACTATGAGTTTATGTGTATATATTTTAAGTCTTGAGGAAGTTTATTTGGGATCTAAAGAGATTTAGAAGAATGAACATTATGTTTGTTAATTTAATATTATATAAAAATATTTATGAATATGATCAGGTCAAGGGTATATTTAGTGTGATTATTAAATGTTGTGATGTACAAGTAGTTATTTAGATTTAATTTTTTATTAGGTTGTTAGTTTCAGGTTTAGATTTCATTTTATAATTTATTTGTATAATATATAATTGAATTCTTAATAAAATTATATCATAAAAAATCTATTCGGTATGTATGAGTTTATCTATGTAAAATATATATGAATTTATCTAAGTTTTATTCTTGTTAAGAGCTAATTCTTTGGAGGCTTCTTGTTGTCGTAGCCTTCAATATTATGGTTATTGTTTCTTTCTTGGTAATCTATTGAGTGTCTTCCTCATATGTATTTTTTTTTTGCATTGTTTCAAAACACTATACACACACTAATGTTTATAGGATTTTTACATCCAAGTGGATAATGCAAAAAAGTCTTAAACCTTGGTTTAAAATGTCAATACTAAGAAAAATGGTAATAACACTAAATATTGTTCTTTGAACAAAAATGATTTAGATTTATAGCATATCTTTTATTTAGAACTATAATGACTAAATTGAAAAAAGATCATATTCTACCATAAAGATTATATCCATATTTATTTATTTATTTAGAAACACATTTAACAAAGCTTCTTTTCATAGGCTTCTACAAAAATAATAAATCTCAATAAAAGCTACATGTAAAGATACATACACTCAAGTACGACTAGATGTCTATAATTGATATATACAGTATAGATAACATTTAAATTCATCTTGGAATGGTAAGTACTAGTTGGGAGGCCCACTAACTATTTGACCAACATGTGGATAGTCTACTATCAAGCAAGAATTTGTAAATAGAAACTAAACTATGACACGCTCTCTTACAAATTGCATCCAGTAAAATAAATGTGTAGAAGTACATATATCTATCTACTATCTCTTAAGTCCCAACCAAACTTAACCTTGTTTTAGGGGTATTGTTAATGAATTCTTGATCGATTTTCCTCCCACCTCAAACTCACTTGTACCTCTCCAAAATTCTCGTGATTTGATCACAATCCAATTTTTAATTTTTGTTTTCTTGCAATAAAAGATCGTGACAATTTAATATAGTAAATAAGGGGGAATATGATAGATTTAGGCTACTCTATCTCCTACTCACTAATGTTGCTTACATAAACTAAGAGATCATCTAAAATTTGATTCAACTGAAGGTTTTGTAAATGGGGTTGCAAGCTAAGTGAGCTTAACCTTGGGAAAAACTTTGTGGTTAAGCACGTTTGAGCTGGAGTAGTACTAGGATGGGTGACCTCCCGGGAAGGCCCAGTGCTTCACCTCTATGAGCAAATGCAATGCATGCTAAGTGGGCCATTCATTATCATGAGAGATGGGTTCTTGTGAACCACTACTCATGAAACATGGAATATCACAATTTGTCATGTTGTGGAAATTACCTCGTACTTATCAATTTTATATTTGAAAAATAAAAAAATTAGAACAAAACGTAAAATAAAAAGCATGCACTTTTCATCTCTACACTTAGAACTTCTAAAAAGAAACCATCACACTAATTACTTGGTAAACTACAAACCTCCATAAACTTAAAGCCCCATAATCACCCAAATAAAAAGTTCGACTTGAATTACATAAAAATAATAATAATAATTAATTACCTTAAAAACATACATAAACTAATTTATTAATGGAAAAAGACTAATATAACAGCCCCACTTTGTCCGGCTGGGCAAAAGGTGCGGAGAGAAACTTCCGGCTTGACCCACACACACGTTGGGTGTTGGCACACAAAACAACCGTCTATCCTTTTAACCGCCACATACACCGGACTTGTTTTCGTCTTGCGTATGTAACTTTTTGGCTGTTTCTTTTCACCGTCTACGGTTTAAGTATTGGTAGAGTTTCAAGTGAAGCGGGAGGAGGGAAGGGAGTAATATAATTAGTGAATAATGTAGAATGGTGATGGCGTGTCAGTTATGGCTTGGGAGTAAAGGTGGGAGGAGCATGAAAGACTTGATTGCAACGGGGTGGAAATGCGTGATTGCATTTGCATGGAAATTATGTCTTCTTTGACTGCCTACTCATAACTTGTTTATGTTTCTATCCACTCTCCTCACATGTCATGAGTTTATCTTAGATGGTGACATGATTTTAAATGTGTAGAAAATGGGCCTAATTCACTTGTTATAATGTGTATTAATTTCAAATGACTTTCAAATTCTTATAGAAAATTATTTGGTGTAGGTTTATTTATTGTTTAAATTTAATTTTTTTGGATCAAATTGTCAAATATCATATCACAATATTGTCATTCGTAAAAAAGTGTTAAAAACACACTTTCTAGATCCTTAATTTATGGAAGACAATTGTGACATGTGATCTTTGAAACTAGTAGCACTGAGAACATTTTATTCTTCTTATCCCTATTCATACATATGCTAAAATCTTTTATTTTGTCTTATTTTACATCTCTAAAAGGTAATAGTGTAGACACACAATTAGTAAGTTAAATAATTTAATCCTATACATTGAACACTTGTATTGTAAAATATACTTTTTAATAACTTATTGTTGTTTATTTGAAATGTTAATCCTAACTATTGCCTTACCCAATCTTTAAAATTACTAATGCCTCATATGAATTTGTTTCATTAAACAAAAGATGCATGGTGGCTCTTGAAGTAGACCAATTCAACTAATATTACTTTTGCATAGGCCTCTCTATCCTCATGGTAGTCACCATCATAGTTTATATTCAAGTGAATGTGAGATGGGGATTGGGGCTTGTAATACTGCAACTACTATGCAACTCTCTCTTCTCACCTTTTTCATGGGCCTGCCACTCTACCACCATTATAAATCCTCTCTAAGACCCACTTACTTGGTTGTTACAAGTTATTGTCATCCTCCTCCAAAAATTTCACCTAAGTAAGCCCTCATGTCCTACCTTGCTTTACCACAACTACGAAAAGGACACAACCATCTCCCTTATTAGTTGCTTAATGCATAGTATTGAGCTCACATAAGTTACTATAGCCCCATGTACAATTTATATGTTGACAAATAAAATTATTTTTTAATGTTTGTGTGAGATTTATTGATGATGGGAATAAAAAAAGTTCTTAATAAGTCGATGTGGTAGAAAAGAACACCACAGTGAAAAATCCCTAAGGGGAAAATTTACCATTAAACTTGGAATCGCTTACACATAATGAAAAATACTTAATAAAAAAAGATGAAAGTGCTTGAAAAAATAAGGTATTCTTCCTATGAAACTCCAACCAATTTCAAATAAGTTCATTCATTGCACAAATTCCAATTTTACTCAAAAAATACATGATAGAAGTTTAGTCTAAACTTAATGTAGAAATAATGCTTGTTTCGATAATTTAATATACATTTTAATTAAATTGTAGGCTACGAAGAGAAAAATAGGTTTTGAATAATTATTAAGGTGCCCCTAAACAACTACAAGAGGACAACATAATATACACAATGAGAGACATTTCTTTTGACAAATTTTCCTAGCAAAAAAAAAGAAAATTGTTAATGAATGCAAGTGTTGTTAATGAAAATTGTTAGCTTAATATTTTTAATATTTGTTTTCAAGTTCTATAATATATCTTATAATTGGGATCTAGAAATTGTGGATGGTTTAGTACTTGCTTTTAAGTTTAGAATACTAGCTTAATATTTTAAGAGTTCTCAATATAATTTATAATAATCTTCGTAACAATTTGTAAATGCAAATCAAAGGGTGGAGATTGAAACTTCCTACTGAGTGATAAGAGTATATTAGATGTCCAAATATAATCAAAAGAAAAATGTGTCTTTTGGCATTATAAGTATGCAATAAATTTAATTAATCATTTATGCCAACAATTGTGTCTTTATGCGGTTATAGTTTATCATGGTCTCAAATTGGCTCAATGCCAAGGGTATAAAAAAGTTTGGGTGGAGGGTGATTCCCTAAATATTATTAACAATTTGAAATTGGTCTCTCCCCCGTCGTGGACTATTGAAGCCTTGATTAAGGATTCAATTGAAATCATTAATTCTTTTGATAATGTCTATATTTCCCATATTTTGAGGGAGGGAAATAAGTTAGCTGATTTTTTTGCTAACTTTGGGGTTAAGGATCAAAAGGTATAGAATTTTAATGATTCCATTCCTTTTGAAGCGATGACGATTATCATTAATGAGAGTTGATATCTAGTTGATCCTCACTGGTGTGGTGGGATGTATGTCCTTCGTCACATGGGTGAAAGATTTGAATGAGGATGCTAAAGTTTTGATTTCGAAGGACGAACTTCACTTTGTTCAGAGCTACATTTCATTATTGCCTTCTTGTCCTTCGGTGGGTTTTGCACGGATTTTGGGTGTCTTTAGCCAAAGCTTCTGGAGGTTTCTTTTTTGTATTTTTGGCCTGGGTGGTGTGAGTATCATTTTCAAGTGGTTCTGGCCATGTGTGGCACTGAATTTTGTGATGGGTGGGGATAGGAATTGTGTCGAGCCCAAGTCTTGTGACACTGTTAAGCAGAAGAAGAGGTTTGGGAGATACTTGAGAAGGGTGGTTTAACTGTCTATATGGAAAGACTGCATGGTTTCAATGTGCAGGTTATTGAGATGGTTGCTAAAGGATGGAATGACAAAAACCTTAATTTGGGTGGCAGAGATGTCGTGGTGGATGAAGAACTTATAGCTCAAATTACTAGTTTGGCTATGCAGGGAATAAAGGTTTTTAGGGATAAGAAAGACTCACATGATGCAATGTCGATCTTCTTCAAAGGTAACAAGGTGGCTGATCTCAGGAAGGTTAAACATGGTGGTTGTATAGGAACTCTTTGAAAGCGTCCTGGTGTGATTTGGCAGAAGAAGTCATGAGGTATGTTAACTTGGAAGGAAGGTACACGACCATCAATAACTACCATTTTATTTTGCTTAATCATTTTAGGCATAAGAAATAGGTTTCTTTTCCCTATTATTTGTTGATGTCGTTGGATACGGGGATCAAGGATCACATGAAAAACCTCAGGAACCAGGTGTTGCATGTTGGGTTAATTCTTTTGATTTATGAACATGTGAAAGTGCATGAGGTGCACAAATCTCTGGTGTCCTCGAAGGATAATGTTGGAAAATTCCAGGAAGGTTATGAGACGGAGTCGGGGGAAGAAAGGGTTAGCAAAAAAGCCAAGAGGAGGAGGCTTATTCTGAACAAAGAGTTGGAGTCTGAAAAAGATGATGATGTTGACTACGTCCTAGACTCCTATGCCTCTTTTGAGGAGGGGCCATCTTCCCCTGTTCCGAGAAAAACAGGGAATAGAAATTTGGTCGATAAAGAGGGCTACACTACATGTAACGATGATGCGATCATGACGACTCTTCCAAAAGATGCCAAGGATAAGACTGACCTATATGGGGAAGATTCCTCTCCTCACCCTAAAATTAAACATGCTAAGGAAACTAAGGTGGGGAGTTGAAAGAGTAGGGAGCCGAGATCTGCTAGTCGATTCTTGGAGAAGGGTTTCCCTCTCTCTCTTGTTGGTGGTATATATGGTGAGGCCTCTTTGAATGTTGACACTGGGTTAATGCCTGGGAAGGATGATGTTGTGGATGGTGGTCTTGCTTGGGGTTCTAACAAAGCAGAGGGGGATAAGGAGTTGAAAAGGAAGACTATTGTGGAGGATCTCGCCTGCTCCATGCACAAGTTGAAGTCTCCTGCCCCTATTGATAAAGGTAAGGATATTGTGGATGATAAAATTCAGGTTAGTTCTTCTAATGAGGATGATGTTGTGGAGGATAGGGTTGAAAATTTTGATAGGGAAGAATTGTCTGATGTGTTGGGCTTGGCCCGTGAGACTGTTAATCTGCAGTTTAAACTTTTTAAATGGTTTTTTCATGAAATTAATAGGATTAATGTTAGGATTAGACGTGTGGCTAGTGAGGCTAAGGACCCTATTGTTCAAAGACAATTTGACAATTTGATGGAATCTCTAAATATTGTGGCTAATACTGTGGTGGAGGAAACCATCAATCTGAAGCAGAATTTGGAAGGTAGAATTTTATCCCTTGAGGAGAAAATTGATAAAATTGGGAAAATGTTGATGAAGAGTGGTGAGGCTACTAAGCTTGTGGGTACTCCGTATTTTTCCATGAGGAAAGTGGTGTTGAAGAGTGGCGAGGTGTCTAAGTTTGTGGGCACTCCAAATTTTGCCATGATGATTTCTCCTTTGATTACTGCTAAAAAGAGAAAAGAGTTTGGGTCTGCTCTTGTTTCTATTATTGGGGGTAAGGTGTTGGATGTGGGCGGTGTTGGTGAGAAGGATATTGTTAAAGGTAAAGTTTTGATTGAAGAGGTAAAAACTTGTGGGCCTAGGGTCAGAACTAGAAATAGAATGAAAGCTCAGGTTGGGGCCTCTGGGAGGGAGGTGTCTGATATTGTGGACGATGCACAAAAGATGGTTGATACTGACATGGAAGCTGTTGAGGTCCTGAAGAATATGTAGTGTGTTTGCTTGGCTTCTTTTTGGCTATTTTTTGGTTGTTGGTTTTCTATCGATGGATTGATTGTTGTGTAATGTTGTTATCTTTTCTTATCAACTATGCTCTTTTGTGAAGGGTTATGGGCCCCTTCAAAACCCATTTTTTACCTTTAATCAAAATAATTGTGTCTTTATACAAAAATATAAATTTAATAGTTTTTTCTTATAGGTTTTTAGGCCTAATGAAAAAATCATTAATAATAGGTGAATTCAATTATGACTTTACTAAGGCTATTACCCATTTTTTCCATTCCTCTTGATTAATGTGTGGTGTGATTTTGGTTTGTTGAAATAGTGTAAGGTTTGCTAAGTTTCCATTATTTGGTAGAATTTATTTTACTATATGACTAAAAAATATTATAATATTACATATTCTTTCATGGTACTGACAAATTACATATTCTTTTATCATACTTAACTTAAAAACTTAACAAGATCCACTTTAACAAAAAAATGATATTGCTAAATGCTTGAAGAAAAAAAAAAATAGATTGAGACTATCAAATGATGTATATGTAATGAAGAAAAAGTGCTTCCTTTAACTTTTCCTATTACATTATGAGTTGGGAAAGAAAATGCTAATTTATAGGAAACTAAAGTACAAAATAAAAAAAAATGAATTCTAAATTATAAATGGAAAATAATGAAGAACCTAAACCCAAATGGTAGATCTCTCTAGTCATGATACTTTAATGACATGCAAAGGTATGTGTGATGCATTTCCATCCATATGGATTTCACAACTTTGTCCACTATAAAATTTACTTCAATCTCCAAAATCTACATTTAGCTACAAGCAAGACAAAGAAAAATACAAGTAACACTTCCAAGTATGATAAAAACTAAGAAAAATTAATTTAATCTTAAAGATTTAGATGAAATGAAATGACAAGAAGGAAATAAATGGAAAAAATACTCCCATTTTGTGAGAAGTTTCAAAGAATGACCTACAGGCTAAAAATTGAGAAATTTTTGGGGTTGTCAAGGAGCTCTCCATGAATGGTCAAGTCCTTTAATTTTTCAAAATCCACAAGCAACCAAGATGTAGATACAAGAAAAATAATGTGTGTTGTTCCTAGATCCTAATTGTGTATAAGAATTGTAAGAGCAGTGACTTGATGTAAAGAACATAAACTAGAGTGTGAATGAGAGTGCTAATAACAAAGAAATGATATCCTAAAGTTCCTAGGGCACTACTAAAATGATTCTACAAATGAAATAAGAAATATATGAGAAGCTAGAGAAAAACAATTAAAAAAGTCACTTTACAAACTTGTTGAAGCTAAGGGAGACAAGAATGTAGTTAAATAATTTTGATGAACTTCCCAAGAGTGTTGTAATGCATTGGATTCTTGGCATAATATGGTTTTCAAATGCTTAATAATATTGGTAAGAAGATAGAAAAATAGTTTTTAAGAGTGTAAAATTGCAAGATTGAGTGCTAGATTATAATAGAATGAAATGAATGAGGGAGATGAGGGAGTTGCACAACCATTTAGATTATCTCTAGAGTGGTTACCACCAACCTAGGCAAGTAGTAGGCGGTAAAACACTCCAAAATAGCTATTGAATGATGAAATACCATGGGACATTAGTAGGTCACGTAGACATCTATGTCTCACACTATTGTCTTAATGGTTTCAACTCTAAAAAAATCCAAATACTAGAAAATCACTAGGTTAAGATATTGAAACATTAATTTTTAAAACAATTGGACCACAAGAGGCAATTCCTTAGCACCATGAGCAAAAAAGGGCTAAGAGAAGGGTTGAATTGGCCTAAAAAAATTGGGGGGTAGACACCAAAGTGAGTCCAAAAAGTAATGTAAAATTATAAGGGTATACAATTTTTTATGCTACATTATATGTGAAATCATTCTAGATACAATATATGACTACCAATTATATATGATATTCTTTCACAATCCACTAAAAATATATTACAAGTTGTCAACTTCTATTAAAATTTTCTTAAGGAATTACTTACTAGATGTTTCACAAAGGTATATATAGTCATGTATACATAGTTTGATAATGTTAGTTAAATAATGTGGTAAGAAAGTCCTTTGAAAAAATATTACAAAATTATCAATTTCTATTACAAATTTGCTAAGGTATTACTAACTAGATGATTCACAATTTTTTTAGCATATTTCATACATTTATACCAAAAACATTGATAGGAAAACCATTTTCTAGTGTACCACAAAGCTTGGGAATAGCTTTAGCTCCTCTATAAGACTATCTATTACAATTATTTTTAGGAGTTGATACAACAAGAAAGATGATTGGCATATTTGTCATAGTTAAATATGACCAAACAATGCTTGATCTAAGAGCCCAAAAATTTGGGTTTAGTTTGTAGGGGAATTAAGGGGGCCTACTGAAATATAAGTTGTTAAGCATAGTGTAAGAGGGGCTTAATATGTTATTGTAGCATTAAAAATTGTCACTCTTGACAATGTCACATTAGGTTTAGCTCCACCTATGTGCTTGAATCTAATTATGCATTAATTGCCAATTTTATAAACATATTTGGAAAATAAAACATGGACATTGAAATTATGCATTTAATATTCTGCCCCAGACACTTTTGATCCCTAAAATGCAGGAATCTAGTCTAGGGCACACTGCACCCTAGACCAACATTTTTGCTCCAAATTTTAATATGTCAGTGTCGGTAATTTACTATTTGAATTTTCAATTTCATTTATCAGCCATCGATATTTGATTTTCGAGAAATTAGAAGAATTGCATATAAATACAAGTCATTTTCACCATTTGAAATCCTAGAAAATCTATTGAGGAAATTAAAGATCCTAAAATCAATCAAGGGAAGTCAAATGCATAATTACCAAGATTATTGCAACATTTCATCATTCAAGCATCATGTCATATGTTATGTGAGGTTGTGTTCATGTTAAATTGCATTTTGTTTATGTGTAGTAATCCTTGTAGGTGATCAAATAAATTCAAGTCAAGCAAAACTTGATCCTTGAAGGTGATGAGTGTGACTTCAATCAATCAAGGAGATTGCTTGTTTATCATTAGCCTCTATCCAACCAAGGATACACTCTCTTTTATCATAATTTATCATTGTGGAGGTAGAAATACAACACGCACTAACTCATTTAACCCCAATTTCCGATGAAACCTTTCGATGAAACCTATATAATCAGATGTATCATCGGGCACTTGTGCGAATTTCCATTTTTTTTTTTAATTTTTACCCTGACGTTCGTTGGAATTTCGACGAGCCGTTGTTTTGTGTACATATCGACGAAGATCTTTCGCCAAAATTACGACGGTCTTGCAAAGTTAAATTGTGGTGGGCATAAATTGAAATGAGCTCGACTATTTATTGCGACAGTGTTTTGCTCGACGATTTTCTTGGGGAAAATCAGAAGAAACTCAAGAAGATATCGCCAGGTTGAGGGAAGTCATTATCTTTTTCTAGAATTCATTTGTGAAGTCAGATTTGTACTTCCAGGTTTGAAAATCATATTTGAAAGCAACATCTCATCAAATTTCATTTATAGTCTTGTGCATTTTTAGAATTTCATTTCCAGATTTTAGACCTGGCTTCACAAATTCTTTATAAGGGAATTGTTTATAACTGATGGAAAATTCTTGATGGATTTGGACAAAGATTATATTTGCAAGGTTTCAATATTAACCCTAATGATCAATTTGCAATAGATTTGGGAGCTATAGCTAGATAATATCAAAGGTGTTGGTTATTTTTTTACTGTAACCAGGTTTATCTTCTAGACACATAACATATAAAATCTCAAATAATACTGCCTTACAATACCATCAATCTATATTCTAACCCAATACTACTTATCAAATCCTTATATGAACATAGTCACCTATAACCTCACTCAAGCATTTTAATTAATTCCTTGAATTAAAGCCAAAATGAGAATCACACACCATAACAGTGAGATGAATAGAATAACCCTTGATCATTTTATTCAAGATAATAATGTATTCATACAATGGAGATACATGACCTTGAAATGAGTAATTTTCATTTAGATGCTAGTACTATCTTGAAAATTAAGTACCCATGAAACTAAAACCTACAACAGAATGACACCAAACCTAAGAATAGTATCTTCACTATAATATCAGACTCTTTACAAATTCGCTCTGCAACTTCAGTTAGACTTGACCTAAAGATATCTAACTTGCTAACCGGCCATATTTTTGGTCCTGAAATCCTTCTTATAAGGAAAATGAACGAGCAACAAGCATCGGACCAGAAATACACCTGTCACTAGTCACTTGGATCGCCTTATGACATTTCAAAAATTGGTTACAACAGCTGAGTCTCTAGAAAATCTTCTTATTCATCCCGTCCATTGGAGAATAACTGTTGCATTTGCCAAACTTTGAAAACTTGCGCCAAAATTGCCACCAAGACATAGCCAAAATTTGTTATAACCATAACCGCTGAGTTGTTAACTGTCAGTTGTAGACTCTGTCTTATTCTTGTTCAGTTAAGTACTTTTCTACCCATCCTTGATATTCTTCATCCGTTGGCCAATTAAAATTTACCACCTAATTTACCTTTGCACTCTAAGTTGTATACTTTACTGCTACTTGATTCACCTCCCTTTCAAAAGATTCCAAAAATGTGCTAGTGTTAATGATTTCATCTACCTTATCCTGCCATTGCTGCAGTGATCTAACATTTCCTTGGGCATCTACAATATCTGGTAAAGATGTGCCATCAAAACTCTTTACCAACTCTTTAATCCTCTTGCTCAAATCATCAGGTAAGGCCTGGAAACCTTGCAGTGACTTCACAAAGTCTTGAGTAGGCCTTAATTGTTGAGGCCTATTAGCTGCATTTTGAGAATTTCATTTCCAGATTTTGTTGTGCAAGTTCAATATTCTGATTTTAGGAGTATAACAGTTGGAAATCATTGTAAAATCAGAATTTAATAATTTCTGGAATTAGCATTTGAAAGTGTTTTTTGGGGTCATTAACTTCAGACTATCTTCTCTTTTGCAGGGGTGGTTGCATGCCGATTTTTTTTGGTGTAAAATATCATAATTATTATATTTTGTTACCTGTGTACGATTAAAAATTATTGGAGTGCGTGTGAGTTTGATATTTTTTGAAGATCTAAATATTCAAGCTTGGTAAAGAAAAATCATGTCAGATAATATTAGTCCAGAACAAAATGAAGAGACAGTTGCTAGATTGTGGGCTATATTGAAAAGAAAGGGTGATGGGAAATGTTATTGTCCTTGCAATAATTGCAAGGGCTTAAAGATGAGAAGACTTTTAATCACAACAGCTGAGAAACATTGTAGGCAGCATGGTCACGTTGAAGGGGGGCATGATTATCGTCCATTGGTAAGTTGTTCATTATATGTGTTTATATTGATTGAATTTGTAAATGTTTATATTGTTTTAACATTTGATATATATATATAAAATCACTTGATCATGATTATGGTTTATTTGTGTCTATCATTATTATAAAGGTGGGGCGCCCTAGGGCACACGATATGAATTATCACGGCCCAAAGAATGTGGTTTTGCAAGCGGAGGAACATGGAGCTGTGAATATCGAAGATGAAGTTAATGATCCTATGGAAGAAGATGATCATGCACCAAAAAACACAATTGAAGATGATGGTACAAATACATTGATCCATGACACATGTAGTGGCACATCTGATCATGTTGATCGAGATGACTTTGATGATGTTCATGATTTACCTGTACTTGAGAAGGCATACGAGCCGCTTTATGAAGGCTCCCAAACAACTCTTCTCTCTGTTGTATTGTTGCTGGTGAACTTGAAGGTTATGAATGGTTTATCCAACATAGCAATCTCACGGATGTTAAGGTATGTCATATATGTCATTTTTTTTCATCTATTTTAATTGTTGTTAGTTCATCGCTAGTAAATAAAGGATGAAGTATGTACCTTTAATATTCTTTATATTAAGAAGTTATTTTTTGTTGTAGATTGATTGGTGAATTTTTGTTACCACCATCAAATATTTTACCTCGCTCATACGGAGATTTATCTAGCATTATGAAAGATATTGGAATGGAGTATCAAGCAATAGATGCATGTCCCAATGATCATATTATATATAATAAACAACATAAATTTGCAATAGAATGCCCGGAATGTCATATCGGTAGATATCAAACAGATCAACTAACAAAAAAGGTGCCTCGCAAGGTTCTTCGTTATATTCCCATTATTCCACGTATGCAACAATTATTTAGGTGCGAAAGCTTAGCGCAATTTATGGATTACCATGCATGTAATAGAAGTGGAGATGAGATTCTTCGAATGCCTATGGATGGTTCTGCATTTAGGGACATGGAGGAAAAATGGCCACACTTTAAAGAAGAACCTCATAATCTCAGGCTTTCATTGGCAGTGGACGATGTCAATCCATTTGGAGAGCTGAGATCTATTTACTCGGTGTGGCCTGTTTTTGTTATCAATAATAACATCCCTCCATGGATGTCAATAAAGAGGGAGCACATAATGTTGGCAATGATTGTTCCAGGTATTTGTTTACATCAATTTTCTTTAATGTAGTAGCATCTCATTTGTCTTATTTGTTGCATAATGACTTATATGTTTTTTCATTTAATAGTCATGTACATGAATTTATATATATTGCAGTAAAATGGTTATAATAATTATGTGATGTTTATGTTCATTCAACTAGGTAAGTACCAAGTTAAAGATATGCATGTATATATTGAGCCTCTTATTGACGAGTTACTAAAGTTATGGAATGGCGTCACTATGTATGACGTATCTAGACCAATAGGACAAAGTCAATTTCAATTCCATGCAATGCTTGTATGGACAATTCATGATGCCCTAGGGCTAACACATTTTTCTGGTATGTTATAACATTCAACTGCATGACTTTAATGATATTTAATTTTATGAATTAGATATCATGCATGTTTTTTAAATAATCTATTCATTATATATAATTATAAAAATTGACATATTTAATCCAACTATATATGATTTGCAGGTCTTCAAACAAAGGAAAAATTTGCATGTCCAATTTGTGGTCCAAAGATGAAATCTCATCGTTCAACAAGTTTAGGAAAGTAGGTGTTTGATGAGTATAGGCACTTCCTCCACATAAATCATAAGTATCGAACTACTGAAAAACATCTTTTCAATGGGAAAGAAGAGACCACATCAAAACCATGAAGAATGACACCTCGCCTATGGAAGTTGGAATATAATAGAATTAATTGTCAAGGTTATACATCGGATCAAATTGTTTATCTATCATTTATAATATGTTTTGAATTTATATTTTTATTTTGTGATCATGCTGTAATTGACAATAATTGTCGTTGTTAATTTGTTTAACTTATATGCTTCATGAAGGTCGTCAAGGCATTAATGGTCGGCTTCCACAGGGACTGAAAAGTTATCCCAGACAATTTAGTAGGTTGCTCTACTATGAGCATCTACAAATTGTGCATTTGTTTGATACAATGCATATTGGAAAGAATATGACAAAAACGTTATGAAAAATATTGGATGGAAGGCATGACAAAGAAAAAATTGTCAAAATTTGTAGTGACATTCAGGAAGCCAGTCATGCAATGAAAAATTTCATTCAATTAAATAGCGATGGAGACCAAATTAATATAAGTGCCCTTCCTTGGTTATTAACAGAGCAACAAAGCAATGCTATAAAACAAGTCATACGAAAAATTCAATTTCCCACAGGATTTGCTGCCAACATAAACAATATCATAACAAAGAAAGGTGAATTTGGGTCAGGGATGAAAACACATGATTGGCATACCTTCATTAAGGTAATTATTCTGATATATTATATATATATTTATATACTGCATGTAATTTTCAATGTATTATGTTTACTACTTTTGGAAAAATATTAATAAAAAGATCATTTTATAATTGATGCAATATGTTCTACATCTATCTCTCTTAGACAACTTCGACAACAATGTCAAGCAAGTTATATATGATCTTGGAAAATACATAAGATAAGTAGCGATATTTGTTCAATTTGTTGTATATTTTTGTTAAATCTCATTAATATATTTGTGCCTTGAATCACTTGTAGATGGTTGTCATCTAAAGCAATCCATAAAGAAGATATAAATTATTGGAAGAGAAGAATTCCTCATCTAATGTGTGAAATGCAAAAGTGTCTACCTTCGACATTTTTCAATGCACAAGAACACTACCTCATACACCAAGTTGAGGAGATTGAATTGTGTGGACCTGTACACACAAGGTCAATGTGGATGGTTGAGAGGCACTTGAAATTTTTGAAGGCTTTGGTTAGACAAAGAGCACATCCCGAGGGTTCTATGGTGGAGGGATACATGGTATACCAGACCATGGTGTACATTACTGAATATCTTCCTAAGTTTGCAACAAAAATCCATGTGGATCGCATTTGGAATCCCAACTCCATTAACAAATTCGAAGGGGAGTACTTGATGGGGAAAAGTAGATTGAGGAAAGTGTCAGGTAATTATAAGATGGTCATGGAGATTGGTGTAAGTGTTCCAAGGCTTTCTTGCACAACTAGCTAAGAAGAACTTTCCTTGTCTTCTTCTGGGAACCTAATATTTTCTAGGTCCTTGTTAGGCTTAGATGATTAACTAAATCCTAATCCAACTCCTCTCCAAGAGTCTCACACCTTGTGCTTCACCTTGAAGGACTAACACCACTTTGTTATGTGCAAACTCTCTCCTACACTTAGAAGACTCTAAGTGCCAACATCACACAAACATTGAATTGATTGCAGGGGTGCCAAACACATTGGAAACATGCCATGTACTTCCAACTGGATCCATCTTGGAGGATCTCCAAACTCCTTTCCTACCGGTTTCAAGAATTGGTCTTGAGGAGGCCTATTTTTTGTAGCCTTTGACAGAGACCTTTACTTTGTTCTTGCCAAAAATTTCCAAACAACTTAAAAAAACAATTCCACATTCGAATACCCTTTTGTATTTTCTGAAGGATTCAAAAGATTCTATACTCCTAAGTCCTCCGTACACTGGTTTCCTATTATCTAGGTTAAATAGGGCTATTAGGCCTAGTTTGTAGGACCCCACTGGTTTTCTTGCTCAAACCTCAGTCAAATGGATTGATAGAACCTCCATCCTTCTAGCATGTTAGGATATGTCTATACCCTACCTGGAACTATACTTGTTTCGTACTATACCTCAATCCCCTGCCTAAATTCTTCAATTCATTACTATCAAACCTTTAACCGGGCACTCTAAGCTCGCCTAGGACTTGACATTAAACATAGTTGTTCCACTCTCCATGACTCCTAACTCTACATATGTACAGACCAATGGCTCCCCTAACACATCCATCTACCCTCAGGAAAATCCCGTGACTAGATTTCATGGGGGAGCCATAAAAACACAAGCTGGTAAGGACAGGACCAGTAAAACCCTTAAACCTTAACCTATCTATTCAGGACACTAAAATAGTTTAAATCAACTTACTTGCAGAATGAAAAAAGTTTAATACTATCCCATGAACACGACTCTAACACTAAATCAAAACATCCAATTCACTTAGTATCATTGTCACTCAATAACACTCGGAGTTCACATAAAAATAGAAATTGCAGAGCTATCTTCTATTCCAAAAACTTGATTACAATCTCCCTCTTTCTTGAATTCGAGTCTGCTTCATATTAGATGCCATTCACCATATTTGTAGGGTATGTTGGTTGATCCCCCACTCCTATCCTTTAGGGGATCCTATGTAACCGAGTTGCATGCAACATTTTCCATAATGGCAACTATTGTCATGACAATTTTGTAACAACATTTGGCAACTTTGTCATTATGCCACCTTCCTAACTCTTAGGACCTCTATCTCCTATATTTTGAGTAACCAACACCATTAAAGGCCTCATGGCATCTTTCTAACATCATTCATGTGTTTAGAACATATTTAAGACTCAAATCCCAACTTGAGCTACTAAGACTAAGCAATGTAAAAACTATTAACAATGACTAACTTTGGTGACCTTAGTCCTAATGACTAACTCACCTAGCCATAGCAATGACCTTCTAGGGTCCAAAACAAACATACAATTACTCTGATTTGGCTAATGTCAAATACAAGCCCAAAATATCCTAACTATGGAGGTTAGCCTAGGTGTGCTCCTGCACCAGAGATTAATTAGAATACATTTTACATTTGGTTTTTATGTATATTGTACTTATAAATTAAGGTCGTATACCATGGTAATTAACTAATTATATGTCGTTTGTGAATTTCTTTTTTTTTTATATAGTTGGTCGAGAGTGGGATGCACTACATTTGTACATCGCAAACAATCTTGATTGGATGATGGTATGGATTAAATGATGTCAACAATCTGGTCGTGCATTAACATGGGAAGGTGTGGCTTCATTGGTTAAAGATGCTCATCGTAATGGAGATTCCAATGTTACACCAAGGGAAATTGATTTAGCATATGGTTTAAGAGATAAACAGGTATGTATAAATATATTAATCACCCATATTATTTAATTATTTTCAATTATATTGATGTATATATATGTTGAGATTTTTTTCTTTGCATACATTCGGCCAAGAATAAATATGTTTATCAACTGACGATATTGCAATAAGTTTTGCATGTTTGACATATTGCAAGTGAAACACCACAAGGCTATGTGGTGCAATGGTCATAAATTTTGAATCAAAAAGTTGGATGACACAAAGAAAACTTGTGATTCTGGGATAACTGCAGTCTTCCAGGTGACTAATGTTTCATCTAGAAGCGACATACATCCAAAAGTCTCAAAAAATCAATACTATGGGATTTTGGATGATATACTTGAGTGTGATTTTAAGTCCTTCAAATTAGTTTTATTCGTCGTCCTATGGTATAGGCTACGATTGAATGAAAATGATCCCGAGAGAATTGTTATTGAACATGATAATGGATTTACCATGGTTAATACAAGGTATTTTGAGCGAGCTGGAAATGAGCCCTATGTTCTTCCAAGCCAATGTGAGTAGGTATTTTACTCAGAGGTTCCAGGTAAAGCGGGTTGGTCATATGTTGCTAGACATGATCCAAGAGGAAGGCCGATAAAGTATAATGTGGTGGAAGAAGAAGATACTGAAGGAATAGAAGATGATGTAGATGATGATTAGGATCAACAGTTAGTTGATGATGTGCCTGACGAAGATGTCGAAGAGGAGGAACTAGATCATGATGATGTAGGAGTTAATTTTCATGAAGATGATATCCGTGTGGATGATGACATTATCTAAACTGATATCGATGATGATGATGATGATATGACCAATCCTTACAATGTTGAATCTGGATCGGATGATACAGACAAAGAGTTGGATGAAGAAGAAGATCAATGACATTAATTTGTATTATCTATTTGATATTAATTTCTTGAAAGAATTATATTTGACTTATGTGGTTACATAATTAATTTATGATGTTTTTAATTTTAATTATATTTGAATTATATTAGAATATGTTCAGTTAACAGATGTAAAAAATAAAATGGATAAACCAAAAGATGAAAGCATGAGACCACTACCTTGTTGGGTGTATGGAGTCTAATGAAGATCTATAAAAGTGTAATCTATGATGGCAATAATTCAAAGTGTTTGGCACACAGATGTAGTTTATAACTTGTATAAATGTGCAAGTAAATGACTGACAAACTCTACTTGAGATAGAATGACAATCCTAGTTATGTGATTCTTCTTATTAATACAATTAATACTCTTTAGTTACTGTGATTGACTAGGATGGTTTAATCTTTACTTGAAAGAACCAAATAATCACATCACACAAATACAACAAATGTGTATCAGTAAACTGAATATATATATATATATGCTTGATATATCAATTTAAACAACAGAAAAGCATCAATAGTATCAACTACTTCGAGCATGAGATGATTACAACGACATTTCACCACTTAAGATAGTCATTTAATTTGCAATTTGGCAGTAAGCTCTAAGCTAAGACAAACAAACACAGAACCTTACAAACACATATGATTTAGGCTAGTGTCATATACTATTGGGGAGTCGAATTAATTCACAAATATTTAGATTTCCATAACAGGTTCAAACACATAACATATAAGATCTTTGACAATATTGCATTACAACAGTGTCAATTTCTATCCTAACTCAATACTTCTTATCAAATCCCTTTACAAACATATCCATCTATGACTCCATCCAAGCATTTTAATTTACTCTTTGAATTAAAGCAAAAATGGAAATCATACACACCATGATAACAGTGAGATGAACGCCATAACCCTTGATTATATTATTCAAAGTTGTGATATGTTTATACAAAGGAGAGACATGAGCTCTAAATATATCATTATAACTAAAATGTTAGTACTGTCATGAAACATCAAACCTTCATGCTGTTGGAACTGTCAAATTTTGACAAATTCATTATTTCTTCATTATTATTAGTCTCTTAAAAAAGATTCATAATGCAGACAAAAAAATCCTTACATAGCATATTTTACCAAAATTCGATTTAAAATTGTGCCATAATGCCCCATAAATTTCATCTGACATTAAAATCTTTACATATGAAAATATCGGCATGAGTTGATGTAGGTCTCATCGATGATAATATACATATCCTAAATGTATCAGCAAGACATTGCAAGGGTCACACCGATCAAGTTATACACAGAGAGAATGCAGGTTTCTATATCTTATCGGCAAGACAAAAAGTATCGGCGTGACGATGTAAGGTCACATCGAACTAAATTACCTTTTTCCAATTGGAGTAACGTAAAGTCTATCAAAGAGACTTTGGTCATTAGAGAGAGATTTTAAAACACTGCCCATAGCATTATTAGTCTTGTCGATAAAGCAAGGGGAGGACTCACTCGGTGAGACAAACGATGCCGGGGAGAATTTGGAAAGTCTTACCGACCCCTCAGGTTACACCGACAGAACTGAGCATACGAAGATAAAGGGTGTCGAGAAGACAATGCGCATGGTCTCACCGAAGAAAAAGCGTATCGGTGAGACATGTCACCGCGGGGAGATCTAAGAGACATCACAGCGAGTATTGTTTTGTCGGCAAAACAAATACTTGGTCATGGCGACATAAGTCAATAAAGTGAGCATCTCGGTGAGATGAAAAGCTTTCAGAGTAAGGTGAAGAATTGTTGGCCCGATTCATTAAGTCTGGGCAATAGTTTTTTCGGTGAATGTCATGGCGATAAAAAAGCAGAAAGAAAGAAACTATCGAGGAGACTTGTGATGTCGGGGAAACTGCAAGACGTCTTAGCAGATGGGTGAACATTGAACAGGCGGACCGACCAGAGGTTTGAAATGTCTTATTGATGTTAGTGTATCAGTGAGACATCAAACGGGTCATACCGATAAAGTTATACACTAGGAGAATGCGGGTTTGTATTACTTATCGGCAAGACAAAAGGTATCAGTGTGATGGTGTAAGGTCATATCGAGCTAAGTTACCTTTTTCCAATTGGAGAAAAGTAAAGTCTATCGAAGAGACTTTGGTCATCGGAGAGAGATTTGAAAACACTGGCTGAAGCGCTATTGGTCTTGCCGATAAAGCAAAAGGAGGACTCAATCAGTAAGACAAATGATGTCGGGAAGAGTTCATAAAAGTCTTACCGACCCCTCGGGTTACACCGACAGAATTGAGCATGCGGAGATAAAGGGTATCGATAAGACGATGCTCATTGTCTTGTCAAAGAAGAGGCGTATCGATGAGACATGTCACCACGGGGAGATCTAAGAGACATCACAGTGAGTATTATTCTATCGCCAGAACAAATTGCTTGGTCTCAGCGACATACTCGATAAAGTGAACATCTTGGTGAGACAAAGTACTTTTGGAGTAAGGCAAAGAATTGTTGGCCCGATTCATTAAGTCTGAGCGATAGTTGTTTCAGTGAAAGTCATGGCGATATAAAAGCAAAAGGAAATAAACTATCAGGGAGACTTATGATGTCGGGGAAACTGCAAGACGTCTTGGCGGGTGGGTGATCATTGAACCCTGATGTGACAGCGAGAATTTCAAAAAAAAAACTTGCAGCATTCATGTCTCAATCGATAAAGACATTAATGGCCCCATGAAGCGTAGGAGATTTTGCATATCAGGGTATGATCAATTGAAATCATTGTCTCACAGAATTCAAAGTGAAGCAGAGCAAGGGAACCAATAGAGCAATTAAGGAATTCACCTAGCTTGAGTTTGGAAGAAGTTACAGTAAGTTTCTCATCCTCTAAGAATTCGTAAAAATTTGAATTATGGAAGGCACTGGTTCAGGAAAACTAAAGGGAAGAAAACCCGAGGAGGGAAGCCATTCAAAAGAAAAAAAACAAAAGACTGAGTTGTAACTAGAAGATACTGAAAGGAAGCTAAATCAAGACCTCATAGACTAGTTACCCAGTTCTAGACCTAAAGCTAGGCATTCTACACAGCTCAAAGTGGAAGTTGACAAATTGGATGACAAATGCAAATTTATAGGTGATGTTTGGACTCCAATTAGAGGCTATGAGTTATTCAATTTCCATTACCACAGGAGAAATCACTTTGAGCTAGTATGCAATCCATGGAGGCTCAATTTAGGGAAATTAGTGTGCCCTAATGTATTTATTAACGTTGAACTAGTAAAATTGTTGGCTGGACACTATGATTCGAAAAAGAAAGCTATATGTGATTTGTCAGGGAATCCATTGATACATGTATCTGAGAATGCAATTGCTGAGGTTTTCAGAATGGAGGGAATATGTAGTGACAAAGTAGTGAGTGAAGAGCTCGATAGTGAGTTAAGAAGGATGGACACCATTTATAAAGGGTGGAGGTTACCTCTGCACAAAATTAGGTGTCATGGCAAACCTACTCCAATGGAAGATAGTGAGGGGCCACCCTTTCATGTAGACCTCTTCGAACCTTACCTAAAATATACTTACTACTAAGTGGGACAGGTATTAGGGATGGAGGTACCTGAGCATATGGTGGTTGTGCCCATGGTGATTTCTGCAGACATTCAGTATCACAATTCCAGATCATTTGACTATGCTGCACATGTTTTTAAGGAGTTGGATGCAGGTTTGATGGCGATAAAGAGTGGTGCTTCTGTTCTCCATCTCAGAAATTACTCACTGCTGATGCACTTAGTGTTGTATTTTGGACAAGAGTTAGGTTTATGGCCCCAGGAGCTGAGGATTTCACAATCCGACAAGGAAGGTAGGCCATTGCCTATTCAATTATGGACTACTATTTGGGACAACAGGTTTGCCAATTCAAATTTCTTGCATTTTGAAGAATTCTTTGTGAAACCCTTGTATAGATTTTTTAGCCATCCTTGTTTATTCTTTATCTGAACAAGTAAAAATGTTTCTTAGGCCTAGAGATTACAATGGACCAATTAACCACAACTAGGGGGATTGGTATTGCTTAGAGAATGCCACAATGATTAGGGTTTATGGCTTTGAGGATACACCTTTCATTATGCCCATAACTTTCCTGGATAGAATTGCATACCTTGAAATTGTTAGGAAAATGGATTACTCCAGTGTTATGAACTTAAGTTCATATGGGAAACAGGCTTTTATGCCTAGTACATTGTGTTTTAGTGATTTCATTGTATTAGCCAAGGAAGGTTATGATCTGATTCTGGACAAATTATTGCACTACAACATGAGCAGAGCACTAGTGAGAAAGAACTTTGATCCAGAAGGGTATATCCACTCTGCCAGACAAAAAGTAAATCTCTGAGGGTACCATCATGTGCCCTTTAAATCTGATCACATAATCAGAAACCTAGAGGTAGAGGAAGCTGAAATTGTGATTGAAAAACATAATCATGAGTTGTTGGATGCTTAGTTGTTATCCTCCATTAAGGGGATTTCAAAAATAGACAGGCCACAAAGCTCATCTGGGAAAGTTTCAAGAATGAAGACTCAGGAGTATGCCTATGTTGCCAAAGAAATAGATGTTGAGGAAACCATGGATGTAGATACAAGACATGAAGACTATAGGTCTTTCATATCAGATGATGAATTTATAAAGACCTCGGAGTTTAAGACATTTTTATATAAGTAAAAAAAGAAAGAGATAAGGGGACATGTTGACAATGTCACTCCAGGGAATGAGGATCAACTGTTAAAAAGCTTAAAGGATGAAGTGGACAAAGAGATGATTGACATGACCCCTGAAAAGGGGAGGGAGCTACTTGAAAAGGAAGGTGTTATGATTTTTCCAGGTTTGGATATGAATTCTGCATTAGTTTTTGATAGTTTCTTAAAAGATAACAATGCTACCCACAAGCTCAGTATAGAGAAGGTGACAAAGGTATATATAGGATCAAGATACAATCCTGATGATGAAACATTGATGATTTGGGCCTTGTATCCTCCTCACAAGAAATCAATTGTTATTGATACTAAAAAGGAATTCAGACATGTCATGACCCTGAAGGCTGGGGAGGTTGATCCTGTAGCGACTACTGATATTGGGATAAATATAGCCAAGTTGAATAAAGCCCAAATCCAAGCATTGATAAGGGAAAGGGAGATGTACAAAACCAATAATGAGAGGATGTTGAGAGAGAATAAACGCTTGAAAGACTTGGTAGGTGGTGTAACAGAACCAACAAGGATGCTCACTCAAGGTGAGAGTTCACAGAAAAAAGACCGTTGGGAAGGGTCAACTGCATACTCTCAAGGGAGAATGGATGCATTTGCTGCAATAATAAGAAAAAGGCAGGTTGTTTTAACGACTGGGTTAAATAAACTCTGGGGAAAACATTCATAGTACGTAGATGCAATAAAGGAACACATGAGAGTGGATAGCAGAATTCAGGAATGAATTGAGGAATTGGAGGAGGACACTACTAGTAATGAAGAGATCGAAAATGCCAATTGTATTATGGATAGGCACATGGATTTCTATTTGGAGTAATAAGGGGATATGTAGGGATTGACCGAGGTTTCCGAAGATAGATTCACCAAGTTATGTGATGATGAAGGGAAAATGAAGGAAGTGACTACATGGAAAAGTGAGTGCAAAACAATACTCGAAGGGATGCTGGAGATAGCCACTGCGAAAGATGTGATATTGGATGCAACATGTGAGCAAAATGAGCAAATGATAATGATGGAGATTGTGATCCGTGATGCGTTGGGAGATGCCGAAACTCATGAGCACCAAGATTATACGGAGCATATGTCTGCAGTCCATTTGTGGCTCAAGAGAAATTAATTAATAGTGGATTTGTTAAACCTTTTTGGAAAGGCACGTCCTTTTGCAAACTGATGTATAAGTATCCATTGTTGGATAAATTTAAGGGGTAGAAGATATAATTAGAATAGGATAGACTGTTGTAAGCATTAAATTTTCAGAAATGATGACATTCAAGGAGACTATGTTGCATGTATGAACTTTGAAGGAGATAATGAAAAACCGTTGATTTAGTGGCTTCATTCTGGTATCAATTGTTTGTTGGATTCTTGCGATTATTTGATTGTCTCCAATCTAATGTTTCTTGGTTGTTTAAATTGAAGTATCAAGTATATATTCTATTTATCAGTACACATTTGTTGTTTTTGTGTGATTTGGTTTATTGGATTCTTTAAAGAAGAATTAAAATTCCTTTCAATAAATTGCAGTAATCTGGGAATGCCATTTGGACCATTAAGAAGAATTAGATTATTAGATTTGATATTCTGCCTCAAGTAGGGTTTATCAATTACACTCTTGCATGTTTATACCAGTTGTAAACTCATAGTTATATGCCAAACAATTAGAGGACCTGCTAGAAGGAAACCATTCATTAAAGGCTTTCATTTGACTCTGTTTTACCCAATAAGGCACTAGTCTCCCTTATTTACATTACATTAGTTTTATTCATTTCATTTAACATCTCTTAATTGAACATATTAATTCATACCTTGATATTGCATATACAATTTATACCAAAGTAGGATTATATCTTTCCACTATTAAATTGCCATTTGTGGATAGTTAGATCAAGTAGGAAACATAAATTGAACATATTAATTTAGTATAAGAGTCAATCAATCATAAGGAAAACATAATATGAAGATGAATTTTTTCAAATCTTGTGGTTGTAGATGCCCTTTTGAAATCTATGCAAAATGTGGGAGGATAGACAAAGCTCATGAACTATTTGACACAATGCCTCGAATAATTGTAATCTCATGGAATACACTCTAATTAGAAAAGTCTCATCACTGCCCTCATAACAATCTATCAATTTGTTTTAGTGTCTATTGTGTTATACCCAATTTGGGACATGGGGTATAACAAAATAGACACTAAAATAAATTGAGAGATTACAATTCTTTGAGACATTTTGTCAAATAGTTCACAAGCTTTTTCTATCCTTCCACATTCTGTATAAATTTTAAAAGGGCATCTACAACCACAACATTTGAAAAAAATCATCTTCATATTATGCTTTGATGGATGTCTATACCTTGTTCCAAATCTCCCATATTAAGGAAACCAATAAGGATTTTGATGAAGGTTGTGGAATTTTTCTTTGCATCTACCAATTGCATTTGTTTGAAAGTTTCTAAAACCTTTTCAACAAATCCATTATGTGTATATTCTAAAATCATTATAGTCCTTATAGTCCTTCTAGTCCACATCACTTTGTTTTTTGAAGAAACTATTACCATATATTTCTTATTTATGTTCTAAATTGGATACATGTTTATAAGTTTGATATTACAATTAATAATATTAATTTTGGCAAGACATTAAAAGATTTTGTTGATTTTAAAAATATATGCATCCCAATGTAAAAATGCCAACAATGGAAGCAATGATTGTAACACATAATTTTTGATGTAGTATCCAATTCAAAGGATGATGTTACAATTTAGGGTTATGATTGGGTATTTAATTAGGGTTAGGATTTAGTGTTCGGGTTAGTGTTAGGTTTAGAGTTAGGGTTAGGGTTAGGAAAATAATGTTAGGATTAGGGTTAGATTAGGGTTTATGTTTTATGGTTAGGGTTAGATTTAGAGTTTTGGTTATGGTTGGGATTAGATATGAAATTAGGGTTAGGGTTTAGTATTACAATTAGGGATTATAGTATTAGGGTTATATCTAGAATGAAGTTTTAGGGTTATTGTAATTATGATTAAGGGTTGTTTTTATATTTGGCTTAGAGTTGGGGTTAGGATTAGGGCCAGGGATAGGGCTAGGGTTAAGTTTAGGGATAGGTTTAGGGTTATTAGAGTGAATGCAACTAATTAATAAAATAAATAATATTTAGGGTTAGGTAATTAGGGTTAGGGTTGGGGTTAGAGTTTTGGTTGTGGTTAGGGTTATAAAGATAGGATAAAGGTGAGGGTTAGGGTCAAGGTTAAGGTTTCGAGAGAAAGGGTTAGGTTATGATTTGGATTACCCTAAACTCTAACCATAACCATAAACCTAATCCCAAACCTAACCCTAAAGAAAACACATAACCTAACCCTAATTGTAGTGTTTGAGGCTAGGCTCAAACACTATATAACCTAACCCTATATAACCTAACACATAACCTAGCACTAGAAAAAATTCTTCTCCCAAACAATCTCCTCTACTTCTATTCATGCCTACTAGAGTTGCAACATTCAACATTGGTGCTTCAACCATTCATTCAAAGCTAAGAATTTGAAAGCAACATTCATTTGTAATATAATTAATCATTTAACAATATTATAATTATTATTAATATAATACAATATTAATATTATTAATAATATGCCAATAATATTAATAATCTAATATAATTACTATTAATCTATATATAGATTATATATAATCTTAATATATCAAATATATCATTATAATTCATATAATGTAATATAATATTGTTATATAATATATTAATATTATAAAATTACTATTAATCAAAGTGCTTTAATATTTATGTCAAGTTTTAGTACATTACATGATAGGTTACTAAAGCGGCTCCAAGATGCACGTGCTCAAAATCGACAGTGATGTTATAATCTTGATGAAAAGTTGCTTGACGGTTATGTTCAGTGCTGGTGACTTCTCAAACACAAGAAGATGTGATTTTGGCCCTATTAGGAGAAGATTTACAAGTTGATTCTAGAGCTAAGAAAAATTATCATATTGAATTATGAAGCCCCTTTCTTTGGCAAGGAGATTCCATGTGTGTTCAAAAATTCTTGTTGCACACATTTCCATTACTCATGTTGCTAAGAACCTTGCAAATCCTCATATTTGAAGATTGAAAAAATCCAAAGGTATATTTTATGGCCTCCCTTTAACCAAGGAAAATGGTTTCACAAAGTATCCTAGGAGTTTTATTATTTCCCTCATGACTATAATAGGCTTGGCTTACTTTATATTCACTACTCTAAATGGTGCCATAATAGGCTTTGCTTGCTTTATATTCACTACTCTAAATGGCGCCATAATTTTTTTAAATTTAATTAACATACTCTAAAACCTAACTAAAGCAGGTTGTAGCTCATCAAATTGGACAAGTGAAAGGTCAATACCAGCACTAAGGAAGACTTTGGAGGAGTGAAAACAAGGTCAATTCCAGCGCCGACGAAGAGTTTGGAGCTAAAACAAGGTCAATACCAACGCCGAGGACTAGGTTGAGGGCACTTAGGGAAAATCAATGACCAAGGGACAATGAGTACTGTAATTTTGGCACCCCCATTCTCTTTAACCTGCAATTTTCATGACTAGTTTCCAAAGATCTTCTTGCACATTGGCCCCCCCATTCTCGTAAAATGGTATAAGATAAGATAGAAAAAATAAAATAGCTTTGTCTTTCACATTTTTATAGTGATTACTAGAGGCACATAGACCAATTCTTCATAATAGATGAATTTGATCATACTTTTCCAATGATGCAACAGTTCAACTTTGGGGTTCATCATTTAGGCAATGACGGATCCCTACTCTTTCCATATGCTCTTTCCTTTCTATTTCTTCAAATGTATAGTTTATGTCTTATATTGTATTGAAATAGTTATTCCCACAACTTGTGTGGGATACCATACATTTGTAATTATCAATAAAAGACATTTGTGAAAATTTTGTGCAATCTTTCTCTTGTATACATTTGCATAATGAACTGCAATTCATTTGATAATACTTTTGTGTATATGAATGGAACTTAGTAGAATTGAATGTGTACCTTTATCTTTATTTTTTCAAAAACTATCCCAACTTTACTTGATTGAGTTAGAAGCTAAATTAGGTAAAAAAATTGGTGACATATTCTATATGTTTGCCTGCTAAACATCCTCACCAGTTGCCTAAACTTATCCATTGGGCATGGTGTCGACTCTTCGAACTTGACAAGACTTGAGAAATAGTCTTGCATAATGTTGTAACTCATCCAAAATAGTGCATAACACCTACCAACCTTATTCAACCTACCAAATGACTCAAAACAAACTAACTGTGCAAACAAAACATTCACTTAAAACAAAAAGTATCCTAACCTAGACTAACTGAGGAAAGGAATACCTAAATAAAACCATTAACTGGTTCATGAAAGTAGCTACCCTTTCTTTGCAACTTGTAATGATCCATATGTTTGTGAGCATCAAAGAGGAAATGAAGAAATGATAGATGTTTAACCAACTATTGCAATGCCTCATAAATGGAGAAAATAAATCCACAAATCCACTTACCATTCATGTTATCTTAAAATGGATAGGATAGTAGGATAGAGTCCTCATGCTTGGGTGCAATAATGACTTGTGATGCATTGCTAGTTTCCATCCTAGTTAGATGCCTGATAGGACATCCCCTTGAAATATTTAGATTGGTTTTTCCTTTTTCCTCTTTTGGTGTGATCATATCCTTCATCTTACTCTTATGGTGCTCTTGTGGTACAAGAAATTGATTTGGAACTTCATGATTTTATTCTTCTTTCAAAGAACCCAATAAGGTTGATATAATATTATCATGACTGCATTCTTCAAACCTTTCTACCTTTTTTATGGTTATCCTGTTTCATGGCTAAGTTTAGACAAGAGAGAAGACAATTTGAATGATTAGAAATAACATCATTACCTTCACCTTACATGAAAAATTTCCATGTTGATTCCTCATCCACGGTCAATGGACCATCCTCTTCCATTAAGATAGCTAATAACTCATCAAAGCTATCAACGCTTGGAAGGCTCTTAGGAATAGCTAGTCCAAGCTCAAAATCCTCATTAGTACACTCCAAATCAGGATTTTCTTCTTCAATGAGCGAAGGTAAATGTTCAAACAATGTAGTAGCCTCTTCCAAGAAACTTTCATTTGTTATACCAACCTTAAGCTCTTTTGTACAACATAAAGGAAGTTCCTCCAAATAGCTAAGATCTTGCAAATCAACTTCATGATAAGTTTCTTGACTTGAGAGAATAGACTCCTCATCAAGACCATATTCTTCCTCTTGATTCATGTTTGATTTTTCCTCTTTAACCAGCAACTCATCAAATTATTTGATATCTTCTTGTTGCTTCGAATCTTCATCCTGCACAACAAAACAAGACAACTCATCAAATGGGAAGATCAACTCTTCCTTCTAACCCATCCTGTTTCCTTGTACCTTGATTTCCAACTAATCACCCTCGACTTCTACTTGAAAATTTTTAGATTTTTCATTATTCGCACCATTCATAGGCTTATAAACAATAGATATCTCTTTTGCCTCCTCATAACTGACCTCACAAGTTCTTTCCACTTGAGGAAGATCCTTAATCAGTTTTGAGTCTTGAATTGAAAACAAAAACTCTTGTTTCACTACTAGCTCGAGCTCCTCCTATTTGAAATGATCAAGCAACTCCTCAAAAGCTTTAGGGAGTGTTGATAGAGGATTGGCTAGTATAGGAGGCTTTGGTAACTCTTGAGGAAGAGAAGAATTGATTTTCTTGAAGCTTGGGATTGTTAACACATGCTCTTCCAACTTAACAATTTCATCATAGTTGTCCATGTTAGATTCAACTGGTAAGGGGATTTGAAAGGGCTTCTCTTGGTTACGAATCAACTATTGGTTTGAAGAAAAACTTTTAAAACTTGGAATTTTAATTGGCTTAGATTCTACAACACTTTCCTCTTCTTGGTTGCATGCATTTTGACTACTAAAACCAACTGATATGTAATTAGAGTCACCATGGTGTTGTTTATATTGCCTCCAAAGGCTAATAATACTGAGTAAAACACCAAATATCTTAGTATTTTGATGAGAAGTTCATCATACTAGTCCCACCAAGCATGCCAATAACTATTATCTCTCAATATTGTACCCCTCCTAAGTTGTAGAACTTAACATATTGGTGAAACATGGGAATTTTCTAGGTTGTGGGTTACCTAGAGCAGAAAAGAACCTCCAGAGTAAGTTGGCTCTTATGGTAGTCACCTAAAACTACTTGTTGGGAAAAGGGAAAGGAGGAAACATGAAATAAAACTAACTCCTAGCATGATGCACCAAATATTAAGGATTTGTAATGTTGTTTTGACACACAATGTGATCAATAAAACTCACTGCAATATACATAACTCAGTTTTGACATGTTTTTCATGAGTATTTCATAGATAGGCTTTGAAGTTTATGGAAAAACTCAAGTGGAACAACAAATGACCTTCCTAGAGGCTTGAATGTCTGACTTCACAATTGAATCCTACATAGAATTGGTAGAACATAAACTATAACATGCACAAACATGCACTTTTGTATAAAGGCTATGAGAAACTAGACTAGAACCAAGGATAAACATTATCATCACAAGGAAATATCAATAATTTCATGTTATCACACAATATCCAGTATTGAGAAGGAAAAATAGCTTGCTTTTATTGATTGAAAGGTAAAAATACAGCTAAGTACAAGTCTGTGAAAATGAGTTCCAATGCTATCTTTTTCTTGAAAGCTCCAAAAATGAGCTACAATACTTGCTGAAAGAAGAAAGAACTAACTCCAAACTATCATTTGAAGTTACTTTATGCTTGCAAAGATGCTGCACAAAGATGTTAAGTAGATTTGATTTGTGATGGACACATTTGGACGGTAGTAACAATAACTTGCAATCTATCAAGACTTGATTACCTTATAACCTGTCAATTTCTAGCGATGAAATGATAAATTAATCATAATGTCACCTTCGGATCACATCGCCATGAAAGAACTTCATCCAACATCCTTATGAGTGTAGACACCACAAAATAGGTATTTGTCAGATTTGTCTTCCTCAATCGAGGGAAATTCAGGAAGAGAAGAGGAAAGCGAGACATGTAGTGGGTCTAAAAGAGGGAGATCAACTAGAGGTCAAAAGATTAGAAGAAAATTCCGTAAATGCATGGAATTTTTTCTTACTGGAGGGGGGTCATGTTCTTATGATGATGAGAGAATAGGTGACATCGAGGTGCCCTTGAGGTACAAACATCTACGAAAACAATGGGTACCCAAGGAACTTCCTCCAATAAACACTGATCTTTGTGTCAACGAGAGGATATATCGCATAGCACCATCGTCATTACATGGTTTGGGCCTATTTTGCATGGTCGGCATAAAAGTCTATTACGACAAAGTTACTAAGTTGATGGAGTATGTTGGACCCTGTTACAGTTACAAAGATTGGATGCAGCTGGTTCGATATACACAAAGTATGCATAGGTATGCACTATCAGCAAATTATATACAACTAAAAGATAAGGATCAAAATAAAGGAGCGGCTAGGTACATTGACGGGAGGCCAAAAGCATCAGGGAATATTGCAGGGTTTATAAATAGTACATGACCTGGGTCAACAAATAAGGAACCCAATTGTATATTCGAGGCGCGAGAGGGAAATAGTGTATTCATATGTGCGATAAAATCAATAACTACAGGGGAAGAGTTGCTAATCAATTACAATTTGAATCGCTTAGATACAAACACAATTACTATGGGGGTAGTATGTACTATATATATACCATTTTACCCAACCTCCAATTAATGACTCCAATATACCATTTTATTATTATGTTTTTTTCGTAAGTCTATTGGTTTCATTTCGGTAATGTTTTTTATATTTAATTTTTGTCACAACGGGACATTGATCATACGAGGAAGGCTCCGGCCCAGAGCACAGATCACGATCCATCTTCAGGCGCTTCTATCTAACAGGTTTACGTCATTGTAATTGTACAAATTAGATACGAGCAAAATGTTTTATTATTATGTTTTTTTCATGAGTTTATTGGGTTAATTTTGATAATGTTTTTAATATTCTTGTTGTAGTTGGCTGATCGGGGAAAGGCACCGGCAGTACAGGAGAGCATCCATATGGAGGTGCAGTCACTATTATGTGATGATGACATCGCATTTTCCACAAACCCTGTGGATATGATGAGGAAGGCCCAAAAAAAATGTAATCAAAAAATCCTTCAGTTGGTATTCGTAGTGCCTCAAACAGATGAGATAAGAGAAAGGGTTAAAATATTGTCTGAGAGAGCACAGAACTTGGAAGTAAGCTGTCATGAGATCTTTAATTATAACATAAGTTCATTCATGGTTTTATATTTTGTACTCTTTTATGTCATGAACTAAAATATGTGTTGTTTTTACAGGATTATTTGTGTCCTCATGATCATGTTGCGGGTTGTGATCAAGGTACTGCAAGTGTTTCCCGGGAAGTAGAGGACAGTACAAGTGTCAATCTTGATCTTCCTGCTCATACAACACATCATCCAACCCCATCATTTGTGCCTATATTGTCATCTGAAATGTCGGCAACACATACCATGTAGGCATTCGGTAGTCCACCCTCTGGCAGCAAACACATGCCACTACATGTGTCAGTACCTATGGATGTAGAGGCCACTACTACTGGTGATGTTTTAGCAACATTTCCTGGATCTTCCCGTATTACTAATATGAGAACATTGCCGATCACATTTGTGGTGATCAAGGATTTCCTTCCCATAAAGATAGAGAAGGTCCCAGGTACTTTAAAATGTTTTAATTATTATTATTATTATTATTTTTTAAGTAAGTGCTAACAGTGGGGATAGCACCCTATTATATTGATTTACAAAATGGCAATATTTGCCTACATTATAATTGCAGGAAATGATATTTTTTATAAACATCTAAGTGATATTTCATTGGAGCTCTTCGGACCCACCATACGTACATGGTGGAATGCCCAAAATCAAGATTTAAAAGATGAGCTCATTAACCATTTAGTTATGTTGTTTGGTGATAAAACATTCAACCGAACCAGGGTCCTTAAGAAAGTTGGTACCTATCTAAAGTATGTGAGGGACCAATATAGGTCACATTTAGAAAAGAACAGAAAGTATGAGCGTCCCCCCATGATTCTGGAAAGGGAGTGGAAGGACTTGGTGTCGGATGGAAAGGAGAAGGCTGAAAAGAAGAAAGGAAAGATACTACCGGGCCAAGGAAGGTATGTAATACTATCAACAATTTAATTATATACTGATTAATCTTTCTTTTTACATAATCTAACGTATTTCAAATTTTTCATAGGTTGCCCGACACATCGAAGGCAACAAAGGCAAGACTAGAAAAACACGGGCAACACAAACTTGGCTCTGGTGGTTATATGAAAGTGGTCGCACGATTTGTAAGTATCAATAAATGAAATATTGCATCCAAATAATAAATTGCAAACAATTTTGGTTTTATCACATCATAGAAGCAAAATTCATGATCGCATGCAAAAATGTAGGGCTTTGATTTCAACAGAGAGCCCACACAAGAGGACCTAAAGATTGCCTTCGACCAAGGCTATGGAGCCCTGACTAAACAACTAAGAGTCTCGACTGGGCAAACACAATCTTCCACTGCATCCAACATGCAGGTAAATAAACTCAATAAAGTTTATTTCAAATTGAATACTTGTGCAATCTGTTCAATATTAATTTCCACCATAATAATGTGCCTATTTGTTTTACACAGATAAGAAATTATAATCTTGCACATGACATTGGAATGCAGCCTGGTGAGGTTGGAGCGCAACCTGCCAATGAAGGCCATGGTGTGCATCCTGGTACTAGATGTATTCATGTGCTATACAAAACGCAGTATGGATTAATACAATTAAACATCTTTAATTGCATTTGGTGTATTAATGAATGTAACCTTTTGTGTTTCAACTTTAGAGCATGTAGAGCGTGATCAACATGTTGAGCATGATTAGGCTAGACAAGATTAGGAACATGATGTGGCTCCATCAGGTAAGCAGGACCACTCTAATGTTCTTTTAAACATTTTTAATTGCAATTGGTGTATTAATTAATGTAATCTTTCGTGTTTCAACTCCAGATCAGGATTTAGAGGGTGTTTAACATGTTGAGCATCAGGCTATAAGACAATATCAGGAACATGATGTGGCCCAATCAGGTAAAGAGCACCACTCTGATGTTCTTTTAATTAATGAAATACGTGTAACAATAATAATAAAACATATCAATTTAACATTTCTTTGCTATTGCAGTAGACCCCCCCTTGCAGCTGCATCCACGCGGTTGTGAGTACATGACTAGGCGTACATTAAGATCACAAGCAGAGCTCAGAACAACTCAAGGGGGGACAGATGATTTTGAAAAAGATACTCCATTTCAACCTTTTTTAGCTGCAAAAAGGAAACAAAAAAAAAATGATTGTAATCATATTATGACAGCCATATTTTTGATAATATGTAAAAACTGAAAAAATGAAATATGTTAATGAATGAATCTGAATATGTTAATGAAAAAATGTTATATGTTAATGAATGAATGTTATATGTTAATGAAAAAATGTTATATGTTAATGAATGAATGTTATATGTTATTAATGGATGAATGAATGAATGTGAATATGTTAATGAATGAATGTTATGATGTTATTAATGCAGGATGAATGAATGAATGAATGTTATATGTTATTAATGGATGAATGAATGATTAATGTTATATGATCGGGTATGGGAAATTGAGAGTGATGTGAGGGGGGGGGGGAAGGGCCAAATGAGCTTCCAACTTCACGTGGTTGGCTTTGTTAAGTAGAGATTATTAAACTACTCTCAAAACAAAGAGAAGCTCAAAAAGGTAAGTAATGCACTTTTCAATATAAGAAATGCATCGTTTGAAGCATCGAACCAATCTGCAAAGATGAAAGAAAGTGCTAACTTTTCACTATGAGCATTGTGTTATGTGTGGATTTGGTTTCAAAGCTCTGTTGATGGAGATGGCTTGTATGATAGCCAAGAAAATAGTTATCATTATTGCTGCTACAAATAGGCCTCATATCGTTGTAATAGTCTTGATCTTTCAACGAATAGGTTTTAAAAAAAAAATGCACTTTCTCGTCAAATTTACGACGAACCGCAAAAACATCCAATGAATTTGCAATGTATCCGACGAAGTTTCACCGTAATGACTTGCCTATTTCATCGCTCGTTCGACGAACTTCTATCGCTATTTCAATCTAAACTATGTCAATAAGACTCCTGCCAATGTAATCTTATTGGCGTCATATAGCTACTTGGGTAGACCTTCAGAACTTACTCTAATGATATATGTCTTGCCGATATGCTTCCCTCGATGAGACAATATGTGTATCTCACCGATGAAAAGTTATCGCTGAGACAAAAAACCAGTCCTCCTGATATATCTTCTCAGGCAATTTTGATCGCTATAATAGTCTTCATCTTTCACCGATATGCCTACATTTCAACGAATAGGTTTTTAAAAAAAAAGTGCAATCTCTCGTCGATTTTACGATGAACCTCAAAAAGCGTCTGATGAATTTGCAATGTATCTGACGAAGTTTCACTGTAATGACTTGCGTATTTCATCGCTCGTTCGACGAACTTCTGTCGCTATTTCAATCTAAATTATGTCACCAAGACTCATGCCGAAGTAAGCTTATCGACATCATATAGCTGCTCAGGTAGACATTCAGAATTTACTCCGATGATATATGTCTTGCCGATATGCTTCCCTCGGTGAGACAATATGTGTATCTCACTGATGAAAAGTTATCGTTGAGACAATAAACTAGCCCTCCCGATATATCTTCTCAAGCAATTTTGATCATTGTAATAGTCTTGATCTTTCAACGAATAGGTTTTTTAAAAAAAAGTGCACTTTCTCGTCGAATATACGATGAACCACAAAAATGTCTGACGAATTTGCAATCTATCCGATGAAGTTTCGCCGTAATGACTTGCCTATTTCGTCACTCGTTTGACGAAATTTTGTCGCTATTTCAATCTAAATTATGTCTCCAAGACTCCTGCCGATGTAATCTTATCGGTGTCATATAGCTGCTCGGGTCGACCTTTAAAACTTACTCCGATAATAGATGTCTTGCCGATATGCTTCCCTCATGCTTCGTCGATGAGACAAGATGTGTATCTCAATGATGAAAATTTATCACTGAGACAAAAATCCAGTCCTCCCGAAATATCTTCTCAGGCAATTTTGATCGCTATAACAATATTGATCTCTCAACAATATTGCCAATACGTCGAATTTGTGTCATAATGGCAACGGACTTACGTTGTTAATCTGACGATTTGGCGAAGGTATGCCTCTCATCATCTGAGCAATTTTTGTCGCGTGATCGACGAAGTTGGCGTCACAATTTCGACAAGCGTGCGTCATGAGGTTGAGGTTTTGTAGCCCGTCGGGATGTAGACGAAACTTGAGCGATGGTGCTAACTTCTGTGATTCATCGGCCGTTCGACAATGTATAGTCGAGATTTCGATGAAAGGCCGTCGGAAATTGGGGTCAAATCCTATAGTGACGGGGTTTGTCTTAGGCAAGCCCCTATATTGCATGATCATTCCTCTCATTTTGTGTGTCCAAGTTACAAATTTGAAGTGAGTTGGAGGAATATTGGAGGTCATTTGTTTATTCATGCATGCCAAAACCCTACAAGTTGTGAAGTCACAAAATCTGCATTTTCTCATCACTAGACAAAGTTTTGATAAAAAACAATACTTAGAAGATAGAAGCTATAGATTGGTGACCTCAAGCCTAAAATTTTAGATCTAGAAAAGAAACAATTCATTCGAGGGTGCACTGCACCCTTGTCCTTGCAAATCAAGCCCAAATTTACAATACAAGTTCTTCTTTGTGTCTTAGTCTCATATCTGAAGTTATTTTATTATTTTTCATTTTCATCTTTCTATTAAATTATATTTTTAGATCTAGGGTTACATGTCAAAATAGGCTTGTCAAAACTCAAATCAAATGTATCAATGTTGCACAGACGGTTATTGTTACACCAAAATATCAACCTATTAATGCTCGATACAACCATCAGAGTTAATGAATCCATAAGAGGTAGTTAAGTCATGTCACAAACTTGATTGCTACATTACACAACACAAGGAGACCAAGGGTACACACCTTGCAATAATCCCCCCAATGCAAGCAAGGGGTTCGAGCCTGTGACCCAGGCTTTGATACTAGTTGTTGCACAAACGATTATCATTGCACCAAAAGATCGACCTGTTAATGCCTAATACAACCATCAGAGTTAATGAATCCATAAGAGGCAATTAATCCATGTCACGAACCCAAGAGTTGTGCTACATAGCACAAGGATACCAAGGGTGCACAACTTGCAACAATCACCACACAACTCCAACACAACATAAACCCTAGAAGGTTGGCTCTCCCTTGTGGCAACAAGTCAATCATAAAACTCTAGTTGGTTTATGTTTAATTTTGAGTCAAGTGAAAAGGAGATAATCCTAGTTAATTGGATCTAGGATCACTTTTCCCACTCAACAATTATATGTATATCCTTGATAATTTGATATTTTTTGAGTAGAGGATTTGAGGGAATACTCAAATACCTCTTCCCTTTCTATAGTTCATCATTTTTTTTGAAATGAATCTTCTTAATTACATATTATGTATGATTCATATCCTTCTGAACCACCAAAAATGAAAAGGGGAAAGAGGATTCCCCAATGAGTTTCTAGGGTTTTTCACCTAGAAACTAATGAGAAATGGGCTCTCTTTCACACCTTAAATTAGGGTTCATTCAAAGGATTAGGGGTAGATGTGTGTGTGTGGAATGTGATGATCTAAGTACAAAAAACTAAAAAGGAAATGATTTATTGAATATAAACTATTGAAATGTGAAGTGCTGGAAAACACAATGTTGTATGCAAACATATATAAAATGACCTAGAAATGTAAACAAACTATTACATAAATGAATAAGATTGAAGAGGTGCACTTGGAGGCTAAAGAGGGATGAGATGAGGGTTTGGAATGCTGATGAAATTGTTGCAAAGGCTGATTGGGATGCTTGTGCCAATCTGGGTGACTTAGTCACAGATCTAGAAAAATTGGTTTGAAGCTCGTTTCTGCCAAATGGGTGTCCAAATATGCAAAAACATCTGAAAACCAAGTTCAGTGGGACTAGTCACAATTTTTGGCGACTTAGTCCACTTCTGAATTTCTAAAAATCAGAGAATGGAAATGTAAGCCCTCGGTCTGCACTTCAGTTCTTCATAGGTTTCTAGATTCGAAAGTGAAGAATCTAGTCTGCAAGTGTTCTTGAAACTCCAACTAGGGTTTCTCCAACCTTGAAGAGCTTTGACAAGTTGTTGAAGGCTTTTCCACCTTTGTTCTTTGTCAAATCTGCATACAAGACTTGCAAATCACACTAAGAGGGAAAACTTGTTGATTGTTAGGGCATGGGGGTTTGCCTTGGTCAAACCCCTTTTAGGTAACTAAACCAAAATAGAGAAATAATAGCCCGAACGGGTAGCGAATTTGGCTTGGGCCATGGGTTTTCTCCCCATTGGTCTCGAGTTCGACTCTGGGGCTTGGAATAAACCGATGCACCTGGCTTATGAGCAGCTTGGTACATCTCCAGGGATTAGTCTCACCTCAGCTCACCCCATAATGGGAAACCTGTGTCACTGGGCTGAGTCATGGGGATACCCTGGACTACCAAAAAAAAAAGAGAAATAATGTAATGAAGCATGGAAATAATGGAGTTAGTACCTTGCCATGATGATTGATCTTGAGTTGTAGCAATGGAGGATTCAACCCTTGAATGCTTCTTGAGAGATGTCTTGATGGCTTAGAGTACTCAAACCCTAGCTTGCTTGAGAAGAAGGAGAGATGAGTGATTGGGAAGATTGAGTTGTTGAGAGTTAGGAGGAAGAAGAAGAATTAAGGTGAAAATGATTAGAAAACCCCTTATTTATACATGATATGCTCTAATTTCCCAAAAATAACACATGATAGGCCGACCTTAGGGTTTAGGAGACAAAATCCCACAAAGATTTTAAGTTTATTTTGATTTTTATGCCTCATAGAACTAAGTCGCCCACAGTGGTGACTTAGTCCACTTGGGTAATTTTGAGTGGTTGTCGAAGATTAAGATGTGATTAATGGTGTTGATCAGGATTGTCTTCTGAAACACACTAAAATTGGGCGTATAAGTGCATTAAGGGGTCATTATGCCATAAGAAAGGGTTGATTTATTGATGACAAGCCTATGAAAGTGTGAGGGTTGGTTACAACACCTTACAACACTTTAGACTAAGGCTTGGAAAGAGGTTATTTAGATGAATTATGATGAAAGGGTCCTAGAAAAGTGAGGAAATGTGTTACAACACTTCACAACACCTTTGCAAGACACCATAGAATCTAAGAAAAATAGGCCAAAAACCATGAGAGGGCCCAAATGAGTGAAAAGTGTCAAGGCTACTCTTTTTGGCAACACACCTTCACCATTTTCCTTTGTCATTTTTTAGTCTTGTATTGCTCTTTCTTTGACTCCTCCCTTTAGTATTGGTTATTTTCCTATTCTCTTTAACCTTTTGGTGTTCTCGCCTTTCATTCTCCACAATTCATTAATTTTTTCTTACATATGCTCTTTTATCTTTCCCATATTTACTCTTTTTTCCTTTCTTTTATTTCTTCAAATTTTCTTTTCCTTGCTTCTTATTTCCCATGCATGATTATATATTCATATATTGTAAGAATTTTATATTCTCTACCTAGACCAATCACACCATCGTCTAAGGGATATGGATTCTTGTGAACCCTTTTTGTTTGATAATTTCAAAATTTTCTTTAATAAACCATCTAAATAATTGTGTGTATCTTGAATGTATCTCACTTGTTTGTCTAATGTTTCATTAGCCTCCAAATTTGATTGATTTTTGTATCTTGAGTGAATACATTGGAACACTTTCTTTGAATTTATTAGGTTTTATTTATTTTTCATTTTTAGCTATATGTGGAGTTGCAAAGTTTCTATTTTATGCCATCTCCCAAAAAATGATGTAGCACATTGATCTTAAACATGAGAAGCAAATAATGAGTTGGATCAAGGACATATAAATTATTGATGAAGAGAAAATATAAATTCTTAATAGATTTGTGATCTTAAGACATAAAATTCACTAGTAGTGCATCAAATTGTTTCTCAACTATGTTCAACACATCAAAATTCATGTTTCTCAAAAAGAAAATCACATTTTTTATACCCTAGAGTAAATTTTTAGGTGTAGGGATTTTCTAGGGCTCCAACTATTTAATTTCCAAGTATAGTAAAGGAGTGAATTTTCAAGACATCAAAAGGATAGAAATGATGTTGGGTACCATGCACTAAGTGTCTCTAGGGTTGCATGTATATCTTTAGGGGAATATTAATTCTTCCCAATGTTTTCTATTATCGCATTGCTAACATGAATGTATCAAAAATATGATATCCCGACATTTTAAAATATTGTAAACATTGTAAATAATCATTTTTTCTTTAATATAGATTTATGTAGTTGGTTTGTGGATTATTAAGCATGCTTAGTTGTGTGTAACACCTGTATGGTGATGGTTTTTATGTTATATCAAATCTTTTGTGTCTCTATCCTTTGTTTTCCTTTTTTAATTTTGGTTCAATGACCTAATGAATAAGCAATACTTTGAAAACTATCTAACCTTCATCATCATCCAAAATAATTAAGTTTGTTAAGTATTAGTTGTAAAAATTAGATTAAGTTTCATGTATGCTACTCATAATTTAATATTGTTAACCAAGGAATTATATTACAAAATCCTCAATGCCACATATTCAAAGAATTATGTTTAGTTTATTTACACTTTTCCATTTTCTAAGAAAAGATAAATCAAACTATTTGTAAGAGGTTATAATACTATTGTCATCTGTAGATGCATGTGCAAGGTGTATCATCAAATATAAAGAGGTATATTCCATCTATACATACTTTAATTAGTGACAATCTTTGGGGTTAAGTAGTGTAATTCAAGTATAGTTGTTGCATGCTATTTTTGGTTGTTTATTTTGTTGGATTTCAATACCTAGTAAATCATACCTCTAGAGACACCTTCCTAGGTTTAAGTTGAGCCTAAAGTGAAAGAGAGAATACCCACTCTCAAATTTGGCCATTAACCATCGCTAGTTTTTTGATGAATATTATTCCACCTTCTTGTTTTCACCCCTAGCCCTAAAGGTGAGGTAAAATTCTAGAATTGGGAACCTACATTTTTAGGACCTTTAACATCCTTATTTCTCCCTAATGATTATGGAGACTAAATCATAAATATTTTTGTAGCTATGTCAAGCATTAGATGTATAAATTCAATCATGACAACTTGACCCATAAAAGTGAACAAGAAGCATCATGTTTTTTTAATGTCACATTTTATTTTGCTTTATATTTTTTTTTAATTTTTAGAATTTTAATTGTACCATTTAAAAAAAACTTAACTTATTACTTAAAATACTCAACAAGTCTAAAAATGTTCCCCTTATAAAATATTTTAAAAATGGGTAAAATGATGTTAAACATCACTTTCACTAAATGACCAAAAATATACCCTCACAATGGGAACTTATGAGTGTTGTGGCTATGTGGAGGAATTCAAAGGTGGAAATTTTGCACAAATATTGAGGGTAGAGGATGATGCTCTCATATGTTTGTTCTAAGGTGACACTCCATCTTCTATTATAACCTCCAATGCACCATATCATGATACCTGAGTAGAGAAAAGGTTACATGATATGTAGAGAAAATGAATGAACAAAAAGATTCAAATAAACATAGGCACACATATACCTGAGTCCGGAGATGAAAAACATGTAGGTACATACCAAATACTTGACAAAATAATGGATGAGCTTTGTTCTTAGAAATGTGCAAAATATATTGAAAGTAACCAAAATGTATCTGAATCCTGAAACTAGCCTTTAATTTAAACCCCCAACCTTTCTTATTCTTAAATTCAAACAAACGTGGATGAAAGGAATTGATTTATTGGAAACTTAAAACAATTGGAGGAGTAATTTTTTATGGAATAGAGGATGAATAACTTGATACGATACCAATGTAGGTCCAAGAAATAAATACATATGAAAGATTAATAAAATGAAATAGATGAGAAATTAAATAAGAATCAATTATTCAATGAATCTCCTATGTTGACCATCCAAAATGTGATACAATGCACATATTTAGCAATATGAAATCATGTACATTCATCTTCTAGTTGACCATTCAACTTCTAGTATACATAAGAAATATCAATTATTATTCTACAACTTTTGACTATACATAGGATTATGTATGATAGTGTTACATTTTCTATGTCAACCTAGATTTTGGCCACTATTGCTTGTATCTGTAGTATTTGATGATGCTTTTAGTTGTAAATATTTTGTTTATTAATGATTGTAGTGTAGGAAAATGTACTCCTTTATATTTTTACACTATGTTTGCATCCCCTTAATTAACTAGATTTAATTAAGCTTCTAATGACCTAAATTATGTATTCCTAAGCCTTATTATTCCCATTTTCTGCAAGGGAAACCAACATTAAACAAATGCTAACATTGTTTTAAACACCTTGGAAATCACGTGTCCTGGATTTAAGTGCCAAGACCCAATTTTTAATGTTTTTGGTGGCATTTTAATGTTTCAAATTCAAGTTTCAAATGTCGGCTAGTTGAATTTGGTTTTTGAGAAATTAGATAAACACCTATAAATACAAGGTTATTTTATCAATTCAAACCTAGAAGCAAGAACACACCTTATGCAAGCATTCCTAGAGAGAATATTATAGTCAAGAGCATTGAAGAGTAGATTTACCAAGCATTTATAGCGGCATTCAAGATCATATAATCATGTCAAAGTTACGTGTGTTCATATTATGTTTTGGAGCTAATATTGTGATGTAGGTTTCAAGCATTCAAGCATCAAATAAAGCAATCATTCAAGCCAATTCAAGCAAGATCCAATCCTTAGAGAGATGTGTTAGACTTAATCCTTTAAGGACAGTCATTAAGGGTTTGGTGAATTGTGACACACCATTTCTCATTCATCAAATTCTTTCCATTTTGTCATTATTTTATTATCAAGGTTTAATTACCAAATCGGGGTTTGACCAAGGTAAACCCCTATTCACCAAAAAAAAAATCCCTCCCTTTGTATGTGAAAATTTGGAGGTGAAGAAGGACTAAAATTAGATCAAAAGAGAAATTTTTCAAAGTTGTCAAAGTTGTCAAAGTTGTCAAGATACGAAAACTCACCTACAAAATCTATTTTTGACTTTTCAATAGTGGAATCTGCATAAATTAGAAGCCTAGATCTAGGATTTGAGGACTATAAAAGCAGATTTTGGACCCCTATATAGAGACCCATTCGCTCTAGGGCGAATCTGTCCTTGCAGGACACTCGAAACCCATTTTTGGTGATAGGTACACATGAGTTTTCCCTTCTCAGATCTACCTGAAAGTTATTGTTTTTGTTTATTCTATCCATAATTTTTGTATTTCATGTTTTGCAGCACATAATTGGGTTTTTTTTTCTCCCAAAATTTCATTTCAGTCAATTTCTATCATAAGAAAATTGAGATCCCTATACCCATTTAGCTGACTTAGCTCAAGGTTGAAAGTCAATTCTATCCATGGGAGATCTCTTTTTCTAATGAAACTAGGAAAAATACAAGTGTGGGTGTCTTAGGTCATCATCTCATTTTGGTGAACCTTCATCCACACACATAAGCCAAATTTTTTTATGTTTCATTTTGGTGAAGTCGGCATTCATACACTATAAGCTTTTTGAATTTGGAGCTCATTCAAACCCTAGATCTAAGATTTTGCATTAGTTTGTATTTCATCTCATTTATAGTTTTCAAAATTTCATTAGCTTGCATTTCATTTAGGGTTTTAAAATTACATATTGCATCCTTTAAAATCTCAAAAATCCAAAAAATTGCATACGTATTGCATTCATTTCACATAATAGTCTACATATTAGTGTTTTTCAATCATTTACATCAGAAAATTCAAACAAAATTGCATCTAGAAAGTTGTCATCTTTCTTGTTGTTTGTCATAAAATAGTACTTGCATTTCATCATAAATGTTTGGAAAACTATAATTGAAAGTGTCTATGTGCAACCTAAATCAACACCTTAAATATTAACTCATAAACTCAAAACTTAATTTTTTCAACCCCTGTGCAAGGACCCATTCACCATAGGGTGAATTTGTCCTTATACAGGTCATTTTCTAGATTTCTAGGCATAAGTCTATATCTATTTGCTTTATTTCTAGTTGTTGGTAGATCTCAATTTTAGTTTTTAGAATTGAAGTTTTTTGAAATTGTTTGCATTCAAGTTAATTGGTCAAAACAAGTGCATTATTTCAAACACAAAATTAGCAGTCAAAATTCATCATTTTTAGTTTCCTGCATTCAAAAACCAAAAATTATTGCATGTCATATATGAAAAATTGCAATATATTTTTACATACTTGCATTGTGCTTCCTATTTTTGGGTGTTTTCTACATTTGTTAAGTGTTTTTTGTCTATTTTGGGAACACTTTTGGCTTGGTGAAACTTGCATGAGTATTATAACCTAGTTTCTTATTGCTAATACTTTAGTGAGACCTAGTTTGAGACTCATGTTATCCCGTTTCGGTACATCCATTGTGGATCTTGGGTTTTCTAACTCTTTCACTCATAGTGTTAACACTAGTCAACCCATGTTGGAATCCATGCATGAAATAACCTATCCTATGACCTCCAATATCATTGATGGTGAAACCATTATTGCTCATGTCCCTCAAGAAAACTTGCAAAAAATGGATAAATCCTTATAAAAAATTCAAAACCTTGTGAGTGTTGAATATATTGTTGGTACTATGGTTCCTATCATAGATAACATGAGGAGAATGCTTGATAATAAATTAGGAATATAAATTGTGTGAAGCTTAGCTCATATTATTGATGATCATGTTCCTACAGTGGCTAGTTGTGCTCAAAATTTGGGATACACTCAAAGTCAAGGTGGAAATCAATTTCCTCCTCCTACAATTGTGGCCTCTATTCCTACATACACTCATCCAACTGTTACTACAACAAGGCAACAAGCTAGCAATGTCAATCCAACTTTAGGTATGTCCATTGGGAATCCTTTTATCTTTGTGAATTCAAACATCATATCTCATAATCCATCATCTCTCACAAAATTGAAATTCACTTGTCCTCCCAACACATATACACCCCCACCTTGTTCTCCTCCATCTTAAAAAACATCCAATGATTCCATCCTTAACCAAATTTTACAAAATGTGTCATCCCTCTGACAACAAATTTCCATATTAAACCAAAATCAAAATGGCCAACTTTCACAATATGTCAAACGAAACCCATTATCATTGGAGATATTGAAAGCACAAACACCACAAGGTATAGAGATTCATAAACTTGAGAAATATGGTGGTAAAGGAGATCCTAGTAACCATGTCTCAGCATACATAGCCTTATGTAGTGACTTCATTTTTGAAGACAAGCTCTTGGCTAAGCTTTTTCCTTGATCATTGAAAGAAACATCCTTGGAATGGTTTTTCTCTTTACCGAACAATTCAATTAGTTCATTCAATGAACTTGTTGATGCCTTCCTCAACCATTTTCAAGTGCACATTGGTCCTAAGATGGCCTTACCCAATTTAATGCAATGTCAACAAAACAAAGATGAAAAGGTCACCAATTTCATAGCATGATATTGATTACTTTACTCACAAATCAACATTAAGATTCCCGATGTCGATCTTCAAATAATTTTCATTGAGAACTTGCAAACCAATATTCAAGATAAGCTTGGGATGATCAGATTTCCCTCTTTCACTCACTTGTGCATGGCTCTCTATGACTATCATAATTTGGTTAGTCATCGTGAAGCAAAAAATTCCTCCAACTGCCTTGAAAAATTTGAATCCATGCCTCATAATAATTTCTAACCATTCAATAAATAGAATAAGGGATTTATACAAATAAATCTGCCTTAACCAAATCAACAAGTTCAATCTCAAGTGGCTGCTATAAAAACAACAAATTCATATCAATTTAGGGACAAGAATAGAAAATTTACTCTGTTACTCAATACCCTTCATTCCATCATGTTGCAATTCTTGGGTAAGAACCTAATTACCTTACCTCCTATTAGAAATCCTGATTCTACTAAGCCTTTACCTCCAAACTATAGTCCAAACTCTTTTTTCCATTATCATCGATAAAATGGATAGGATACAGAAGGATGTATGCATATTAAAAATATTATGTAGGACCTCATTGATTCTAATCAAATCCAAATTAGTGGTGTTAATGATCAAGGAAATAATTTTGTTGCTCCACGCGAAACCCAACCAAAATTTTCAAATCTTTACCAATCTGATGCCAAATCATAACATCTCATTTGTTAAAGCTAGTGACACCAAGAATGGTGTGATGACTATTGACAATTTACAAGACACAAATACTAATAACATGAGTGATTATGGGGATGATATATGAACTATGATCAACCTCATTGAATTTCAACCTCATAAGGGCCAAACCAAAATGTCTCTTGACATTGCTTTCTCACAAAATGGCATAATTAAACATGCACTTGATGGTCCTCTTTACATAGTCAAATGAATTAATGACAAACCTACTAATGGGATATTAATTGATCCCATGTGTGTAGATAATATGATCACCAAGGAATTCTTATTTATTCATGAACTTTAAAGACTCTTATGAACAATCGAAAGCATGGATCAAAACACATAATGGTTTTGCTTGCCCTACGATAGGTTCAATCAATCTCCCCTTAAAAGTTGGAATGAAGTAATTAAATGTCTCATTCTCTCTTTCCATCATTGGACCAATTCCATGTGAATCTAGGATATCCATGGCTATGTTCCATGGATGTCGTCCCCTCAATAGTGTGTAAATGCTTGAAATTTCCATTTGACAATGGAATTTTCACTGTGCATCATAGTGGTTTTAATCTTGTGTCTTCCTGTGGAAATTTATCATTGGATTTTTTTTTCCCCAAACCTATGGAACCTATTAAACCTTGTGAGGAATTATTTTTAAATCTTATCAAAATTTCAAGGAAAAACACATAGCAGAATTATCTCTTAGCAATGAGACTCAACCCATGCTTGAGACTCCTATCATTGATGAAACCATGATTAAACCCAAAGCTCTTCTAAGTAACCAAGATAAATCCATGACAAATCATCCACCTATTTCCTATAAGAGACCAAGAGATAACAATAAAATTCTTGTTGTGCCTCCGAAGATCAAACAAGTTTATAAATTGAAAGAGAAAGTGGTTGACCGACCCTCGATGGTTCCTTCCATTCCTCCCTTGCAGTAAGAAAAGAAACCTATGGTTGATAAACCCACTCCCACACCATTACAAATTGAAAACCATGCAAAAAGAAACTAAAATGCTAAATATGGTAGGTGTAGATGTCATCAAAATCTAACTCAAACAAAGCATGACGATTCTCCACCTTCACCACAACAACAACATGAAATCTCTATGGACATTATCATTAGACCTCCTGTTGTGATTAACTTGTATGATGACGATGATGAGATTTTTAATATTGATAAGGAAGTGCATAATGAGTTGAATTTGTTATTTTGCTCTTCCATGAGCTTAGATGAGAACAACCCTGATGATCCTCTTAACAAGAGTGCATCACCACATGTTGAACTTGATGATTATCCTAGTATGGCACTGATTGTTTCCCCTTTGGCTATTCATTTTCATTCCATATATGATGAACAAGATTGGGATGCAAATGACTTGCTTTAGGTTGGCTCACATGTGTCATACTAGCTTTATATATTTTCATGTTCTTTGTGTGATTGTGTGTGTGTAATGTGATCCCCCGTATTGTAGTGCTTGGTGTGTATTTTATGTTTGTGAGCCTACTTTGTATGACCCTTGTCACTCTGTTGGTGCAAGGATACAAATGAAGTGAATCTATCATGACATTCTTCTATTTGTATCTACATTCTTCTATCTGTTGTAACCATTATATTTTTACTTGTCTTGTGTTTTCCTTTGGGGATGACGTAAAGCGTCGAGACATTTAGGTCTCTTCCATGTTGACCCAAAATCCTTCTCCTTTGTTTTCTATCTCTCTATGTGTCATTATTCCTTTGTGCTCGTTGTTTCATGAGATATTTGAGGAATGATGATGATTTTGAGCTCGATTATATTACTATAGCAAAGACATATGTTGAACCCAAATATGTGGATCCCTTATGTGTTATCTTAGGATTGCATATAGGGGGAAACCTCCTTTTCATGATGTAGCTTTATTTGGAAACATATGTTTGGCATAGGGCTTTCCAAATAAGCTCTCATGTCTCTTTTATCAATTGGAATTTAGCATTTTCTACTTTAAATTAATTGCTCACAGTATGGTGTTTAGCAATTTATTTAAAGTGGGGGGCATTATACCTCCCGCTTATTGCTTGCTTGATGACATGACCTCTTCTTCAAAGTGTGGTATTCTTATTTCACATGATGTGTCTTCTTGTTGGTGACATTGGGATTTATCTCCTTCAAGAGCATGACCTTTCTTGGCATATGACATTCCTCTTAGTGATAATGCTATGGTTTGCATTTCTCAAGGTATGGATATTTTATCTGTCGACTAGTCCTCTCTTAATGATGATATTGAACGTGATGTTCCCTAAAGTGAGACCTTTCATGAACTAATAAAAACCCCTTTGACTATCATATGAAAAATCTTTCCCACTAAGCATAACACAACTTGCTTTGTGGTGTCTTTATTTCATGAGTGTCTAGCATAACACAACTTGCTAGCCTTGTGATTTTTCATGTGTGGTACCTTATAAAATTTATCAGGGAGTATAAATTTTGGTATGGTTGATGTATGGGATCTTGTAGACTTGGCATAACTTTCCCATCACCACTTGTTTTGTGGGTACACACCTAGTGCATATCGGACTGCAGTAGATCTTGTGTGCTTCTGACTTGCTTAGGCTCACCGAGTGCATATCAAACTACACTTGTGAGCGTGATTTTCATGGCCATCTAGAATAACACAACTTACTTGCCTTTGGATCCATGATAGCATGTTTGATGGACATAGCATAATACAGCTTGCTAGTTAATCTTTTCTTACATTAATTTTGACATTAGATGTTGTATCTTGTATCGATGTTGCATTCATATGTCTCTTTGTGCCTTTATTTGTTTTCCACAGGATCTTTGATCCCAAGGGCTTGATCATCCTCCTTGATCCTTGTTATCTCATCTTTCTGACAATTGTACAATTAGACCTATCTTGGCTTATTTGTCTACTTTAGTGTGAGTTTGAGCGTAGGGCTCATAATCTCACTAAAGTGGGGGTTAAATGTAGTGTAGGAAAATATACTCCTTTACATTTTCACACTAATTTTGCATCCTCTTAATTAATTGGACTTAATTAAGATTTTAATGACCTAAATTATGCATTCCTAAGCCTTATTATTCTCATTTTTCAAAAGAGAAACCAACATTAAACAAATGCTAACTTTATTTTAAACACCTTGGAAATTATGTCCTGGATTTAGGTCCTAGGACCCATTCACCCAAGGGTGAATAGGTCCTCCTTAAGTGCCAAGACCCAATTTTTAATATGTTTTTTACAACATTTTAATGTTTCGAATTCAAGTTTCAAATGTCGGTTTGTGGAATCAAATTTTTGGGGAATTAGATACACACCTATAAATACAAGGTTATTTTATCAATTCAAACCTAGAAGCAAGAGCAAACCTTATGCAAACATTCCTAGAGAAAATATTATTCTCACGAGCATTGAAGAGAAAATTGATCAAGAATCTACAATAACATTCAAGATCATATCATCATGTCAAAGTTATGTGTGTTCATATTATATTTTGGAGCTAACATTGTGATGTAGGTTTCAAGCATTCAAACATCAAATCAAACAATAATTCAAGCCAATTCAAGAAAGATCCAATATTTAGAGAGATTTGTTAGACTTCAGTCCTCTAAGGGTGCCATTATGGGTTTGGTGAGTTGTGACATAGCATTGTTCATTCATCAAATTCTTTCCATTTTGTCATTATTTCATTATCAAGGCTTAATTACCAAACCGAGGTTTCACCAAGGAAAACCCCTATTCACCAAAAAAAACCAAAATTTCCCTCTCTTTGTATGTGTAGACTTGAAGGTGAAGAAGGACTGAAATTGGATCAAAAGAGAAATTTTGCAAAATTGTCAAAGTTGTCATCAAAGTTGTCAAGATACGGAAACTCACCTACATAATTTATTATTGACTTTCTGACAGTGTAATCTGCATAAATTAGAAGCCTAGATCTAGGATCTAAGTACTATAAAAGAAAATCTTGGAATCCTATACAAAGAACCATTCTCCCTAGGGCGAATCTTTCCTTGCAAGACACTTAGAACTCATTTTCGGCAACAGGTACACATCGGTCTTCCCTTCTTAGATTTTCTTGAAAGTTATTGTTTCTATTTATGATATCCTTAAGTTTTGTATTTCATGTTTTGCATCACATAATTGAGTTCATTAGGTATTTTATTTTTATCTCCCAAAAGTGCATTTTAGTCAATTTTTGTCATAAGATAATTGAGATCCCCATCCCCATAGAGTTGACTCACCTCAAGGTTGAAAGTCAATTCTATCCAAGTGGAATATCTCTATTTCTAATGAAACTAGGAATAATACAAGTGTGGGTGTCTTAGGTCATCATCTCATTTTATTGAACCTTCATCCACACACAAACCATTTTTTGATTTTTCAATGACATGTCAAATTAGTCTAAAACAACTAATTGTATAGTAGTGAAAGATATTGTACTATATATTTAAACAATAAAGACGATATATTCTATTTACAGATCATAATTGTATGACAAATACCCTCATGACTATTGGAATGTGCTAAACTATTTGGTCACGCTAATCCTAGGGTTAATTCAATAATTTAATACTTTTTTATCCTCGAATTCAACTGAGCTTAATTCATCAGATAACCCCTACAAGACTTGTTTGTTTCATAGTCCACACACTCTAAGCACGCAAAATGACGAAAATAATTCTTTCCCTCATGCATGGTCCCCTAGCCTCGAAACATCATTCCAAGCATTAACTAATTTTTATTTGTCAAAATTTGCAAAAGAAGCTAAGTTGTAAAACTTCATTTCTAGAGTTAGAAATTTTTTTGCACTTGCAGGAGTGTTGAATTTCAGTGCCCCTGCAAGTCTAATGCGAAAATAAAAATTGCAAGGTACCGACCTTGCATATCATCTATCAAAATTTTGAAAAATTTGCAATGACACTAAATTTTTCCACCCCTACAATCTCGGGTTTCGCACAAGTGCAACTAATGTAGTTTTAATGGGCTTTTAAATGGTGTTTTAAATCAGTTTAATTTTTTAGTTTTACATTTCAATTGTTGGTTTTCCCTCTTTTGTTCTCTTTGATTTTGATTAGAGCTTGGTGTTTGGATTGCACTTGGGTTTCGAGCATATTTTGTGTTGCCTCAACTAGGGTTTCGTCATTTTCCTTCATTTTCTTTGAGTATGTTTCTTTTTGTTCTCTTTTCTTCGTGCTTTGTTTTTATTTTGTTTTCATTTTTAATGTATGCTAGGGTTTTATGTTAGATACTTTTCATCTTTATGTTTCTATTTGTGTCATTTTTTTTTGTACTCTCTAGTTTTTGTTGATACCCATTTAGGGATTTTCTTCTTTTTTCCTTCTAGGGTTTGTCATGTGGGTTTTTCCCGCGAGTCCTAGTAAAACTGTGTTTCTCTATGATCATAGTTCATAGAGGAGTAGTTGCGGTTTAAAAAATCCAACTCATTCCTTGTGAGAATACATGAATCATTTTTGAATATATGTTGAAGCGGTATTTTTCATCGCATGAATGCATCCTCATCTATGTGTGATCAGGGATTTCCTCCGCCGGTATACTGGAACCAAATCTTCGTTATCTACGTGTAAGTGGAGAAAATAACTACTAAGGCACACAATTTTAAATCTACCAAATTTTTGGTTTTTGATATGAAATGTCAGAGAAAATGCTGACATCACATAGATAATAAATGTGTTGTGTCGGGTCGGTGTTTTTCACCGACACGACAAAACATTATTCGTCCCCATTTATACAATGGCGGTATTTTTTTTTGCCTTTTCATATAAAACAATTGAACATCATGCATGGTCAAGGTTTCCCCCCCTCGATACTACATGAACTTGACTAAGTTTTTCTTGTAGGAGCGATATTTTTCACTTCTATTACATAAAATTTAAACTTGTTTAAAATGCAAATGTGGAGAATTTTTCCACATTAACATTTTGTCATCCTACCCATGTAAGGTCGATATTTTTTACCGACATTACAACCATTTTTGAATGATAAGTGTAGGGGCCAATTTTTTTTGTGCATTTACGCAGGAATTTTATCCTTGCAAGATCGAAGTTTTTCTCCGATTTTGCATAGGCCAAGTTTTACCACATGCATAGTAATTTTTTTGACTTTGCACAACTCAAATGAACTTCCACTTGCAATGTTGTTAATTTTTGACAACTTCACAAACCTTTTGCAAACTTCATACTAAGCTTGCAGTAGCGCTATTTTCAATGCTTAAACACTTTTTTACCTCATTTCACCTACAGAGGTGCTAAAATTCAGCTACCTAACATCGTGTTGCTAAATTTCCCTAACACTTGGGATTTTTTTCCTTTTTGTTAGATTGCCCGCTTTTGCTCCATTTTTTGCCTCCATCGCACTTAAGCCTTCCGAACTCATGCAATCACTCTGAATTTTCCCACCTTTACAAATTTCCAATCATGCAATTTTCTAACACTACAATACACTAAAATTTGTCATGTAGTTTCTTGTGTACATATTCCAAGGATTTCACATCTACCTTCTTGCAAGGACATAATCACTTGCTAGTTTCTCTCCAAATGTTGGATCATCCCTCTCCAAGCAAGGGAAAAGTAATGAAATTCAAATATCAAGGTGTTTTCGACTACCTTAGTGTCATCAAATATTGATGAGATCAAAGACACTAAAATCGAGCATGTTGACATTTCTGAGTTTGTGACAAGGACTCAAAATCAACCACTTGATGAGGGAATGAGGTGCATAGTGTAGAGTAACATTTAGATGGTGGCTTCTTTTCTTGTTGCAGCACATAACCCAAATTTTTTCCTTCAAGTTGCTTCACATTACAACATAAATGACATAAGTGTTAGGGATGCCAATGGTGATGTAGTCATAAAGTTAGATGAAAAATTTCTTGACAAAGCTTTCATATGTCCAAGCATTGAAAGGAATGCAAAAATCACCAAGGAATCTTGATAGGAATAGTATGAAAAATATCCAGAATCTATTAAGAGGAAAATTAACAACAAATGGTTGAAGAATCCTTGGTCGATTGTCTCAAGATGGCCCAAAATTTTCCCTCGTAGTGACTTTATTGAAGAGTGAATGATTTGATCACTCTTCCTAGTAGATTACAAGGTTTGCATGTGTCATCCACATTTGAAGACTAGATGTATTTATACATCAAGATCATAAAGAGGGGAAAAAAATAGATTTTATGGGGCCAACAAATTAGCGATGTCATTCATAATCAGTTGACTAAGGTACATACAACGCAAAAAATCTACATGAAATCCTACTTGGTGTATGTTGTTGTGGCTATGAGAAATTTTCCTAGGTTGATGACAAAAGGAAACAAAAGAGTGACTCCAAGCTATAGCTATTTTCCATAGATTACTCTTGATGGGAGCATTCACAATTTTTGAAGAGTGAATGATGCATTCTTTGCTCCATTTTTGTGTGCATTTGATCTTGAGCTGGAAAGAAAAAGAGTGTCAGATGAGGCTTGGGCAGTAGTAAACAATTATGGTTACCTCTACCTATAATTTCCCACTTTCACGTATCTGAGAGTTGGTTGTTTCATGGGATATCCATACATGCTCCCGCAATATCCCAATGACAAGATTGTCTTGATAGAGCTATGTAGGAAGATAATTGAAGTTCATGGAAAATAGATGGAGTCCCACAATCCAAGATTCAAGTTTTCATTGACCATTGGTAGGTATTTCTTTCAGAATTCTCTGAAAGCCAAAGTTGTTGAATCCAAGATGCATCTAGCCACTTTGAAAATGTTTAAGAAAAGGCTAGATTTAAATTATCAATGCATGAAAGACCAGATCAAGAAGGCATATTTTCATGTACTTATAATTGAGGATGTGTGGGCTGACTATAGGACATAGGAAGAAATAAGAAAGTTAGATTACTGCAGGCTCACATTAGAACAAATTGAAGAGCTAGATTTGGCTAATATTCTTGAGGGCATGGAAGACTATGGTGACATATTAGACCCCACTTATGAGAGGAACAACATTGCAATATCTCCTCTACCCCCCATCATGTGGTTATAGAAAGAGGCAAATTCAATTTGAGAAAGGTTTGAACCAATTCTTGCTAACATTCAAATGTATGGTTAAAAGAAAAGGGAATTTGATTGAAACACTTTCTCACTATGTCAGAGGAGGAATTACAAGATTCTGCAATTAGGAAATCAAAATTGAGAACAAAGAATAAGAGTGATGCTCCTAGATCCAACAAGCCTTCTAAGGCAAAGATCACATTTGTTGTAAAATGTGGTAAGAAAAATAGATAAAAAGCTATAGAGGGGCCATCTGAAGAAGGACAAGAGAAATATATTCAAGAAGAGAAGCAAACATAGGAAGGAAAACATGAAGAATAAAAAATGTCTCCTCATGAGAACATTCATGAAGAACCACCTGTCTCCTCTTCTCCCATTTCTACCATTGCACCTACCCCCACTCTTGCTACGACAATTGATCAACCCTTGCCATCTGCTATAGTCACTCCTATAGTCACTGTTAATGTTCCCCCATAGTATCAATACAATCCATACATTTATCCCCTTCAAGATCAATTTTTGATAGTCCTAAACAAGCTTTGGACAATGTGTCAAGATCACCTATGTCTCTGCCTAATTTGTCATCACCTTTGTTTGATATAACTTCTCATTTTGACTTAGAGAAATTCATGACTGAGTCCGTGCAAGTGTCAAGTATGGAGATTCCTACTATTGTTTTGACTGATGTTGTTCCTATTGTTACAACAAATTTTGTGAATGCAACAATGACGACTCAAACCATGGTTGCTAATCTAGAAGAAAACTCACCATTTCCACCTTGGCTCTCATCTCAAACACCTAAGAGGAAGAAGGAAGCCATCTCCCCCTTGAGATGACTTTGACTTTGCACAAATAGCACCTATAAGAACAAAGACCAAGAAGAAGGAAAAGACCCTCTCTAGGTTATTGCTTGACAAGGAAGGTAACAAGTATGCAAAGGTGGCACAATCTCCTCCGAATAAAACTATGGAAGAGGTGAATAATTATGATTATTCTATCACAAGAGTTGAGTTGGGGAAGATTACTCATGAGAGTGCGAAAGCAAATGCTCAATCCACATTGAACTCTCTCATCAAGAAATTTGATGCATTCAAGAAAGTGAAGGATCAATATAAGGCCAAGGAAGAAGAACTAACTACTATACTCCAGAAGATTGCCCAATCTTCTGAGTTAGTTGAACCTATGGCCGTGAGCATTGAGGAACCGTTCATCCAAAAGGTGGAGAAAGTACATAAAAGGGGTAGAGTAGTCGGTGAATTCCTAGACTAAATGGTTGCAAAGGGTACACAACTATTGAGATCATCTGTGAAGAACATAGAAAAGATGGAAAGTATTTGTCGATTATTTAAATGTCGATTATTTAAATGCAATTAATAATCATGAGACTTTTAATTATTATGTTAGATGATTGTTTAAAATTCAAAATTGAAATTGAAATTGAAATTTAAAATGCAATTGAGATTATTTGAAATTCATTATTGTTAAATTCGAGGTTTGTCATTGCTAATGAAAATTCGAGTGCAAGTGAACGCAAGAACAGGTGAACGAGAATGAAGGCGAGAACATTGATCAGGTAGAGTCGTTTTAGCCACTAGACATTTATGAGGATGATGGAATCTCACACACCACTTAGTTATTATTTTAATGTATTTTTGTGTTGATTATACTTGCAAATTTAAAATAAGTTTAATTGATTTCTCAAATATATGTGAAAAGAATATGTTTGTTTTAAATTGCGATTTGATTATTTTTGTGAGGAAATTGATTTTATTTAAATAAATTAAATTCCTTGTGTAAATATTTTATTATTAATTAAAAATAATAATGTTTTTATTTCAAATTTTTGGAATAAACTTTTAATTGTGAAAATATAAAAGAAGTAAAATAGTGTTATTGATTTATTTAATATCTTCTCATTTGATAAATGAAAGAGGTAAGATTTGCTTAAAGAAATAGATAGATAACACAATAAGTTATTGAAAACAAAATTATAAAACAAGCATTACGTTCAAAATTTGAAATGGAATTCAAAACAGTAGTTAACAAATTAAAAAAAAATATCTTTCAATCAAATTGAATGCAATAAAAAAAATGGAACTTGGAGTTCTAGCTATTTGGCTGGAGATCAAACACAAAAGGTGGATCTGACTTTGTTAATAACTCCATTGTTTTGCATGAGATAAAACACAGAGAGAGAAAAATTGAAATAAGGAGAAGGAGTAAAATCCATTTTTGGAAGCAAAGTTAAAAATATAAAAGAGAGGTTTTAGTTTTATTCTAGGGGAGATACCTTGCATGTGCGGCTAGGAGGACAGTTCTTTGATTTTATATAAGGATAAGCAGGCACAAACAGATTGGAGTTTTATCTTAGAAAAAAGAAATGAATGGTGGAATCACCCATGCGTGGCCAAACCAAAGGAGCCTTGGGTTTATGTTGATTTTTGTTTATTAATAAACACTCTCCTTATTCCCCATCAGGCGTGGCCAGAGAGAGAGGAGTTTTAGTTGAATTCTTTCTGCTCTTCTGTCACTCCCATGCGCACAGAAAGTGAGTTAATCTCTTCACTGATACACGACTAGAGATAGGAGAGGAGTTTTAATTTTTATTAAACTAAAAATCTATCAAAGATCTATTTTCCTCCACGCGCGACCAAGAAGGAGGAATATTCCCATGCGCATGAGAAAGGTGAAGGGGCGACTAATATAAAGGGAGAAAGGGAGAGGCATGTGGGATAGTATTGAAGGCAGGGTGCGGCCAAAGGGAGGACATAAAGAGTTAGAAAAGAACAATAAAAATCAGTTTTGTTTTTCTATTAATTGGGCATTCTATTTATCATACGCTAAGGAGAGGAAGAGGAGAGGAGAACAGAGGAACAACAACAGGAAAAGATTTGACAAAGGAAGCAAAAACTCATTTCCAGATTCAGGAAATTGCTAGGTAGATATAATGAAAACAAATTTATAGTTAATACAATACTGAGTTAAATTCTTCTCTATTTTTCTTGTATTTTAGTTTTGAACATGAAAGAAAATCATAGGTTTTGTCAAATTTAGGAAAAAGATCAAATACCAAACTGTGATTTTACCAGAAAACCATTGAACAATTAGAAACAGAAAATTGTAGAACAATTTTGAATAAAAAACAATTAAGAGACAGTAGATTTTGTTGTTTAGTAAATTTTGTTTTTGTAGATTCAAAAATTAAACTGCCAGAGAGAGATAAAATTATCAAAACAAAAGAAACATAAAAGATACTGTTATTAAATTAAACAAAATTGAAATATTTTCCAGAATGTAAGATTAAATAATTTTTTGCAAAGATTCATGCTCAAAGAGTAAGAATGAAATTAGATAAATCTATGGAAATGAAACTAAAATTACTACGAAACATAAGTAAAAATGAGCTGTTAAACATGTTTTTGAAAGGTTATTATTTTATTTTCTGAAAATGTGAAAAACAGAAAGGAAATTATTTAAATTAAAAATATAAATTACTTGGAAACAAAACGAATTAGAATAGGAGTATTTTGGAGTGAAAATAAACTATTGAGTAAATGAACCGAAAAAATTTGTGCTCATTTATTCCTGTTTAAATATGTACTTAGATTACATACTTGAGATACACCTTCTTTTAGTTATTTTATTATTTGATTTAAATATTAATTTAATGTTATTTATGAATTAAAACAATGAAAACACTGCATTAGAACCATTTTTGTTTGAAACAAGATTGCAGTTAAAGATGTTTGTAAAAGATCATTTTTATTTTGAATGGAACCATGCATGCTTGATAAATGAATGTACATGACATGTGTTTGGAAAGTTACCTTCCGGGATAGGTGCCGAATATGGGTTAATAGAGAGCGTAGTTTTGCTTTTCCAAAACTACTTTTATTTGTCGTGCATGAAATTTTACTTGAACAAGTAACTTAAGGACCATTGAAATAGATGGAATGAATTAACTCTCTACCATATCCTAGTATCGAACTTGCTTGTTTATTAAATGAATTAGAAAAATGAAAATGCTTGTGGTTTTACTAGTTATACTAGGCACGCACCAAATTCTATCTTTCTTGTCGACTGCTTTTTGCTAAGCGATTCGTGCAGGGTCGGGTATTCTTTGAATGACTACGAAATTCTAGGGAAGCGTAAGCTTCGAGGTTGGGTAGAAAAAGTGCCTGATTCTTGTTCTCATCTTCATGTTGAAGATAAGCTATTGGATTGAAGATCAAAGGATGTTTTTTTCATTTATGTGTTATTTATTTCTTGAATTATGTATTGTAGAGCTTAAGGTGACAGAATGCCTAAGTCTCGAATTGTAAACTTATGTTACAAATAATTTTTTATTATTATCAATGTCGTGTAAGATAACACGTGTATGAATTTAATTTGAAGTATTATGAATCTATTTGTCGACTTTAAGTCATTTTTTTGAAATCGTTTGGATTCTATGAAGTCTAATGAATGAAGTTTTGACTTTCTTTTTCAAATATAAATGAATTTATTTAAAGTATTGTCGATGTTTTGAATTAAAGAGTTTCGCTCTTTACAGTTTGCAAGCTTTGGTAAAAATAAAGGAGCTCAAACTGGATACATTAGTGGAAGTTGGAATCATTCTCAATAGGGAAATATTTGTATAAGTGAAAGAGACTATGATACATAAAGTGAACGTCATCAAGGAGCTGATAAATAACTTGCAAAGTGCTTGAGAAGTCAGTTAGGACAACAATTTGAACCTTATCAACAAAGTTGAAGAGCTTCCTTGTAAGCTGTGTGATGATCAAAAGTTCCTCTCTTTAGATGTGGTTTTCCAAGAATGTACGAACATGATCCAAAAAGAGTTTGAAGATCAAGCCTTTTTAGTGGCTTCAATGGATAAGTTGCTAGATATTTAGTTAACCCTGAACAACCTAAAAGTGTTTTTAGGAAGACATGATGAAGCTTGTGATACAGTGAAGGATTCAATCCTAAGAGTCCTTGCTATTGCCAAACATACTTCAAGCCGAGATAATGATGAAGTTCAAGCCATCATGAAGAAGTATGATGATTTCCTGATGAAGGACGTTGAAGAAAGCTAATCTTGACTTAGTTTAATTTTTTAGTATTTTCATGCTTTTATGTAATTAGTTTCGGACAATTTACATGTCATTTTTAAAATTGCAATTGCATGTAAAAACAAAGAAGTCCCAAATCAAATTGGACTCCCCTATTTAAATAAGTCAAAGTAGTTATTTATTTTCCTAGATTAACTCTCAACTCTCCTTTATATATATGAGGGAGTTCTTTTGAATTAGGAACCTTATGATCTTTTGAAACTAGATGTTGCCATTTTGAAGAGCATAATCACAATCTTTGAGTTGAATGTGCAATTTTGAAATTTATCAACAAAAGAAGAAGATTGCCTCCAACCTTTACTTTGGAGCACGTTTGTTATATGTGAGAGTATTCTTATGTCATTCTTGTCATGCTATCTTGACATGTTATTTCTTTTTTGAAAGGGAATTCAAATATAGTACTGATCGACTTTGTGCTATCATATTGCATTTGGAGCTTTTGTGAATTTGGTTGAGAATGTGTAGTCTTTGAGCTACAATTTTTAACCATATTAATGTGGTTGCTCATTGAATCATTTTGGGAATAGCTTGAAGTCTTTGAGCTTTAAGTTGTTGCTCTTGTTCGCGTGATCTTACTATTAATTTTGGAACCATCGTGAGAAAATGGCTAAATACTTTGTGCTTCCGTGGACTTTTTAAGTTACTATCGTTCACTGGTACTTGTGGGTATTGACTATTATTGCTCCAACTGGTTTATTTAAGGATATTGTTGTAATTTGTTTCCTTTATTCTAAAAAAAGAGAATATGCTAATGGAGACACCCCCATGGATAATCATGGTGTACATATCTTAGTTTAGTTTCTAGTTGATTTTAGTGAGCAATAAGAAGGGAGCCTCCCCTTTATGAGAGGAGAGATTCATATCTCATCATAGTTGTGGTTGAAATTTGAATTTTGTAATTTGTAGAGGAATTACAAAATATTCACCCAACATACTTGAAGCTTGAAGTGTGTGAGATTAGGTGCTATAGTGAAAGGTGTGTTTAGCAAGAAGGGAGCTCTAATGGAGATTTTGTTGGCTCTAGACGTTCATATCAACTTGTTGGAGTGTGAGTAAGATATGCAAGTGCTTCTATGGTCTAAAAGAATATTCTTATTTAAACACGTAAAAAAAATCTAGCCATTAGAGAAACTAGGATTAGGGTTTTAGAAAAGGAATGTCCATTGGAAAAGGAGAGTGAAACTTATACTTAAAATGTATTTTTATAAATACTCTTATTCAAATCTTGTCCAAGAAGATGAAATTATACACATTTCTGTTGAATGCAAAAAAAACACATATATTAATATCCACATCAAGACATTATCAGAATAAAAAATATGACAACAAAAATAAAATAGATCCAACAATAAATAAATAAATCTAAAAAATAAAAAACAAAAACCCAAAACCAATTGTACTAATCATGATTTCTATTTATTAAAAAATACCTCCTAAACCCCACATATATAAACTCTTTCCCTGAAAATGGGAAATAATCCAATAACACTAATTACTCATAGCAATCCAACTAGAAGCCTCCATAACTTTTGAGCTCCATAATTACCCAACTATAATATTTGACCTCAATTATAAAATAATAATAACAGTAATAATTACCCAAAACCATATCTAAACTAATTTACTATAGATGAAAAAAACTAATAAATGAATGCATGCCCCACCTCTAATCCAACTGGGCAAAAAGTACCTAGAAAAACTTCCACTTTGACCTACCTACACACGTCTTACTTGTTGTCAGACAAAACATGAGTGTAAAGCCAATGGCATTCCTCCAACATGCTTTGCCTTTTCCTTTTATCATCACATGTTTTCCTCTTGCGTATGCAACCGAGTGTTTGGCTGTTTCATCTACGGATTGAGTTATTTCCTTTTGCCACACAGTGCCAAATGGAAGAGTTTGAAGTGAAATAGGACAAGCAATTACTAAGATGAGAGAATACAATGGTGATGGAGTGTGAGGAATGGCTTGGGAGTAAAGGCGGGAGGAGCATGAAAGAGTTGATTGCAACAGGGTGGCAATTGGCAAAGCAGTGATTGCATTTGTATGGGAATTATGCTGTCTTTGACTACATCATAAGTTGTTTCTGTTTGCTCCACTAGATATCATGGCTTTATCTTTAGATGGTGACAGGGTTTTATATGTAGAGAAAAAGGGAGAAGAATGGATGAGATGGGCAACTTTAGCTTTTGGTGGAGTGAAACTTTGGCATTGTCACAATCGTTCAGACAACGTTTCGTGATTGAGTTGAAGACGGTCATTGCCTGTCACTAACAATGGATGGATTTCTTGTGTATAGTTGCAATGGTGCCATTTACTATTTAGTTGTATAATTGCAATAGTGCCATTTACTGTTTAGTTTTGTATGTGTTGTGATGACAATATTCTAATACAATAGTATATATATTCTTTCATATTTATTTCTATTATATTAGTATATATTTTTTATTAATAAATTTGAGAGATATATTTACTTATGATATTGTTATCACTTGTTATCATGATTTAACTGTGTAGTTTTTCGAATCAAACTCATTGACCCATGTTTCATGAGTAGTGGTTCACAAGAACCCAACTCATCTCTCATGATTTCTTAAAAAAATGGTGATTACTTACTTGACATGTGGAAAATACCTCCTATTTATTAGATATAATAACTCTTAAAAAAGGCAATTTTGAATGGATTTTCATGAATTTTGGTGATTTGTAGTAGTTTTAACTGTTTTTTAACACTCAATCATTTCTCTGTTTTAATCAATTTTGTGGAATGTTGGGATGGATTTTTCAGTAGTATATAGTTGGATTAATAAATATTTGATCTATTATAATGAAAAAAAATTAAAAAAATATTTTTTTATAATTAAGGGCAATGATTTTTTGGTGATAAATATGATTTATGAGGACATTTTTGTGTATATGGGTTCTTCACATACATATACAATTGTATAATTCCTTTGGACATAATTTAATTTTGAATATTCATTCTCTATTTTAAAGTTAGAATTGTATCTCTTCATATTATTTTTGTGGGATATTTAGGTCAATTTTAAGGAGTACGAAAACGACTATCGAAAGTCAAGGTAGAAAAAAATCAATATTCAATTTGCTTGCACATGTTTCATGCAACATAGCGCATGTTATGAGTTGACATAACACATTTTTCATGCAACATATTATGTCATATTGTTTAAATAAATCTATTATGCACTTCAAATTATGCTAAGGGATGTGAGGATAAAAGAAAGAAAAATAAATAGAGAAAACTTTAATTCTATAGAACAATAAAGGAATACAATTTCCATTATCATATAGGCCATTTGTTTGTTTGTGAATGTTGTCTTCAATCCTTTTCATGACTGCAAATTTAGTCCACCAAAGGGTTTGACCTAAGATAACTCATTCACCTATCACATTAGCAAGCTCCTCAATGATGTATCTAGACACCACCTTGACTTCTTAGATATCCAATAGATAAAGGTGAACATGTTATCAAGCACAATTTTTGTTAGATCATTCATGTGCATTCTGGATCAATCACACATGTTAGATCAATTTCATAATAATTGGATAGATTACATAGTTTGATCTACAAATTTTATTGTGCTACTTCAACTTTCAAATATTCATTAGAATAAGAGAGTTAATTTTCTAACAATGACAAATAAAATGTTCCAAACTATCATTAGCATCATTTATCCATTATAAATCTTATAGGCTTGTAACATCGTAAATTGTCACCCTTGATAATTTCACACTATGTTTTGCTCCTCCCAAATTATTGAGCCTCATTTGACTCTCTTATTTCTCAAATTATGCATTTTGAGGCCTATTTTTACCATTTTTTGAGAAATTGCAAGCATTGAACAAATTCATTTATTTAATGTCTTTTCCCTGATACCTTGTTTCTTGGAAAATAGGGCTAGGATTGGGACACCCTTGGGCATCTATGTCCCCCTATTTTGTTGGGATTTGAGTTTGAATATGTTGGTGTTGACATTTTAACATTTGAAGTTCAAGTTGCAAAATATCGGCTATCAAGATCTATTTTTTGGGAAATTGAATAAATGCCTATAAATACCTAATGATTTCATCATTTGAGATCTACCAAGTTGGAGAATTTATGATCAAGCATTATTGTTAAGAGAAAAATTTCAAAGACCTATTGCAGTAATTGAAGATCCACCCATCATGTCAAATCCTATGTGAGTTTATGTATGTTCATGTTATCATTGTTTGTGAAGGATAACCCTTGCTATAGATGTCCAAGCAATTCAAGCAATCGAGCAAGAAAGATCCAAGACCTTCAAGTGATGTGCATGACTTCAGTCCTTCAAGGAAGCCATTGAAGGATGGTGAGTTGCAACACTTTGTTGATTCATCATTCCTTCCTATCCATTTATCTAGTTTTATCATTGAAATTTCTATTATGGAAGTGGATACACTAACACGGGGTTTGACTAAGACAAGCCCCTAAATGACACAACATTTTCCATCTCTTTGAATGTGTAGGTTTCAGGTTTGAAGAGGATTGAAGGAAGTCTAAAGATCATTTATTCATTATTGCATTTAAAGCCCTACATCTTGTCAACTCACAAAAACTCACCTACATAATTATCCAACAGTGATTTGATAAGTCTACAACCAGAAACAAGGATCTCAGACATGACATTGGAGGACTGCACAAGCAGAGTAGGATACCCCTTCAAGGATAGAGGCACCCTTGGGCACCTATATCCTCCTACAATGATTGAATCCAAATTTTTAGGACAGGTACACAACATTCTACCCTTCCCAAATCTACTTGCAAATTTCCATTTCAGTCTAGGGCACATAGTCTAATTAGGTCAATCAAAGAAAATCAATTCCAATCCATTTCCAAGGCTCAAAAGGATCAGATCTAGGTTTTATTGACTCACCTTCATGGTTGAAATTCAATCTAAACATCTTATTGATTTGCATCCTAATGTACCTTTGAAAAAGGAGCAAAATCAATCCTAAGTTTAGACATTAAAATTAGGGTTCCCTTTTTCTATGTTATAAGGCTAAATACACCTATTCTATTATTTAATTATCACATTTATTTCAATTCTATTGTTTATCTTAACTCAATTGTCTATGATTATTATTTTATTATTTGATTATATTTATTTAATTAGCCTAGAGAAATTACATAAAACACCTTATTTTCCTTACATTTTTGTGAACTTGATATAAGTTTTCTTATAGGACCTAAGGTTTTCCTTTAAGTTTTGCTCTCCTTAAGGTTCAACTCTAATTTTTTGGTAGCTTATTTTTTATACTAGAATTGTTAAGGTTTGATTATGGTCTTGTATGTTCATTATCTGATCTACTTCTTTTAGGGTATTAATTATTATTGATTAATCTTATCTCACCTTACCAACACTTACTTTGGACTTTAGGGTTGCATTTCACAAATGTTTAAGATTTTATTACTGACTACTTTTTTTAACTATATAATCCCTTAGGTCATTATTTTATCATTCCTTTTGTCCTTTAGGGCCTTTCTTTCTTTATTGTCTTGGGCTCACCCTTGATTATGCATCATTGATACACATATTGTTGGAGCAACCAAGATTTGTTTGTAAATTCAAAACAATCCACAAATCTATGAAAATATCATAAGCATGAGATTAACACTATATGAAATGTACAAATGATTCTTTCTTATAAAGACAGGGATGAGGAGGTGATAAGGTAGGAGTGAAACTCTAATTACCTCTCCAAGTATGAAACAAGTGTAGGAATCTATGGATAAGTGTTGGGACACTTGGTGATTCCACATGAGGTGAGAAAAAATGTGAGTTGTCTCCCAAGTGAGCTTAAGAGTAGTGGGAATAGTTGTAATGGAGAGGATTCACTACTCCCGAGTCTCTAGGACAAAAAATAGTCTACAAGGAGTAGATAGCTCTCTATTACTTCAATGTACACAACTCAAGTGATGGGAGATAGTTAAGGGAGAGTTAGGGTAATTTTTTAGGGCTTTATGATTGTATATGAACAAAGGACTTAAAAAATTGAGTGAACAAACCTCAGAGGTTTTAAGAGATAGACAGATAGGCTCTCAACCAAAGGATGAAAGTGCAGACCAAGGACAACAATGCAACATGCTGGTGTATTGTACGAACCAAAGACATAGTCAACCACCAAAAATGCTTAGGGTATGCTAACTACTTAGAATTTAAAGTTTGATAGTTTAACTAAACTAAACAGAATGTTGAAAATGTAGGAAAAACACAACAAGAAGAATACTAAATAATAAGTAAATAAACTAGATCTATATGCAAGATCATGGGGGGCCAAATAGTGGTGATGTTACAAAAAAATACGACATAAGGAAGGTAAAATCATGGAATTCACATTTGACTTTTTACTTGGGTTGGTAAAAAGTAAATTTGCTATGGTAAACACCAAAGCAAAATGGATATCCATTATTAACGGATATTTGGTTTTTAAGAAGAAAATATCTATTAATAATGGATATTTGATATTAAGCAACAAAAATAGATATCCAATTTGTAAAAATTAGATATCCGTTACTTAGCCTAATAAATGAATATCAATTATTGAGACATGAGACCGAACCATGTATATTAAAATGCTAATACATATTAATATATATATATATATATATATATATATATATATATATATATATATATTATCATAATATACATTATATATTAATATTATATTATCATAAATATAATAATATTTATATATTAATATTATCATAAATATTTTTTTTTATTAAGAGGGGTAAATACTTTTGAGTTGAAGCTATGAACCGGTGAGGTCACAAATGGGAACCTCGTCCCCAATATAAATTCTCAATAAGTCCTCCCCAATGGGGTTTGAACCTTGATGGCAAGAATAACAACACAACTCAACCATCACACCATGTTGCTATTGGCATATTATCATAAATATTATTATGTAATATGTACTAGTATAATATTATATTATTAATATTAATATATATTAATATTATATAATATATATAATATATATTTATTAATATTAATATATGAAATATTAATATTAATATACATCTCTCATGTAATATCCACAATATGAAGAAATCTTATTGCTTTGCCGGTGTTTCTAACCTTTTATTATTGCAAGCTCTCTGGTTTCCTATGCATGTAAACATCATGGGTGGTGATCGAGTTTAGATTGAGCCTGATAATTGCGGAGAGTTCTGTAAGAATCCTTTGGTCTAGCATATCTATGCTGAGGGTGGCCTTGCTCCTCTCATGGAGATTCTAGTGGGCGACGACCCTATCCTTTCTGGCCAATTCGCTAATTGCTGAAAGGACCGAAGGGTTACATTGGGTGGCATTTCCTTTGAGGTCAACGAAGAGGTGATAGCGCAAGCTACCAAAATGCAGTGCATTGGGAAGAAATATCCTAAGCATACTCAGACTTCGGACAATGATAGTTTGAAAGCTTTTTTTGTGGGGAACGAGGAGCTGGTCTGCAACTAGTCGGGCTATGAACATGAAGCCCTTCCGCAACCCTAGGACTAGGTGTGTTTAGCCCTTATGAAATACGTCATGCTTGAAGGTAGGTTTAAAACCTACTTTTTCTATCATTTTCCCCTTCTAAATCATCTAAGGCATAAAATCCTGCTTAGTTTTCCTTTCTTTCTGCTCATGGACCTGGAGAATTCAATTGAAAAATGCAAAGAAAAGGCCAGTCTTAACCCGAATGGCATTCCACCTCTACCTCTCCATCAAGGGCTTATCTTGAGACTACCATTTTCATTTGGCCTTATGTCCTCCTAGAGCCATTTCTGTTGTTTGTATTGAAGAGATTGAACCCCTGGTTGTCGCAAATATCTCCCCTACTGAATCTAAAAGCCCTTCTAGAAAACCCCACCTGGGTACTGCTGAAAACCTCAAAACCAAACAGGTTGCTAAAAAAATTAAGGGTGGTGTGGGTAATGTGCATACTAGTGCCACGACTAGCCTATATGAACTCAAGGCCACCCCGACTAAGTCTGCTTACAGAGCCACCACAATGAAAAAAGGCAAAGATGATAAAAAAGGTGTGTCAAAGTCGATGGTGAAAGTGGGTAAAGGGAAGAATATTGTAGGGAAAGATTCTAAAGGTGATATAGTCATGGGGACCACGATCATGACTAGAGGGGAGACTACCATCCAAAGGTCTGGGAGATTGGCGAAAAACAACAAAAAAATATAGATTATTGAGGACGAGGAGGAGGAGCAAACGAACATCAAGGATTATAAGGAAGAGGAGACCGAGGAGGAAGAGGAAGAAAATGTGGAAGGACTCCATTCTACCTCAAAAAATAGCAAAATTGTGAAAGTGACCTCCGCCTCTCACTCTTTGCACCTTCTGGTTGTTGAGCATGGTGAGGTCCCAAGAACCACAGATGATGGTGAGGAGCTTCGTGCATTGGAAAAGAAGATGGACACGCTTGATAAAATATTCAGAGGCTTGACCCGCTTCACGATAAAGATGGGTCATTTCATGACTATCACCCTATCCACGGTGATCAAAGAGGAGCTAGAGGGCAGTAATGCCCAAGAGAATCAAGACTGGGTTGGGGATGATGTTGTGGACCTCATGTTCAAAAACTAGGAAAATGCCAGTTAGTTGCTGCCTAGGCCCGTATTTTGTGTCTTTGCTGCTTGTCTAGGGTTGTTGTGCTGTTATTGTGTTGTTTCTGTTCTTTTTTGACTTGTTGTTAGTTTTATGGACTTGATCCTTTTTGGCCCTTGAGGCTCGTTGTGTAGGGTACAACACCCTATAAATGCTGCTTACTTTTTCAAAAACATATATGAGATATTTTTTCAGCGGTGGCATTCCCTTTGGGAATCTAGGTAAACCACTATGTTGAAGTTGTGACAACCTATCATAGTTTAAAGTTGACTAGGGAGAAGGGGGTTTCCCAAATTTGGGTGGAAGGGGACTCGTTGAATATTATCAATTGCCTTAGGAATCTCTCCCCTCCTTCTTGATCTATTGAAAGACTGATCTTTGGTGCTATTTATTTGCTAAATAACTTTGAAGAAGTTTACATTTCCCATGCTTTTTGTGAGGCTAATGGTGTGACAATTTTTTTGGCTAACTTTGGTGTGTCTTCGGCTAGGTCATGGGAGATTAATGACAAATTTCTGACGAACCTTATATCCTTTCTTAATAATGATAACATCTAATTATTTGAAGGGTGCCGAATCATTTGGTAAACTTAAGGGGTGGTGGTTTAATAACGACTCTTTGATATCGATTAGACATTTGATGGTTTTGGCTTGCATTGGAAATTGTGGGAGGATGAGTTTTATTTGTAGGAGGGATCTCGCCATTATTTTTATCTATACCTTGAAAGGTAGGATCACACGCTTTCTAGGTGTGTTTTTCTCCTTAGCTTTGTTGATTATCTACATTTATACTTTATGGAGTTTCATTCCTGTAAATTGCTTAGCACCTTTGGAGATGGGGGGGATAGATGCAGAACAAAGCCCTTTTTGTGTGCTAAGATCAAAGCCAATGGTAATTTCTAGAAGATTCTAGAGAAAGGTGGGGTCACTCCATTCATGGAGAAATTGCACGGGTTTGAGCCAAAGACCTCGCATGAGTTTGCGGAAGCTTGGTATGGCTGGGTGCTAAGTATGTTTGGTATTGACATCACAATAAATGAGGAGTTTATGGTTGAAGTAACTTGGTTGTCGACTCAGGGGAGGAAATTCTTTAGAGAAAAATCCATGTCTGGGGTGGTGAGAATGAATTTTTTGAGAGATAAAGAGAAGGCTAAAATGGTTAGACTCTAGTGCGATGACTTTGATCGTACCAAAAACAATAAAATCAAGGGAGATGTTTCCAAGGCCCTTATACAGTACTTTACCTTGGATGGGAGGTACATGACTCTTTATAGGCACCATTTTGTGTTGCTTAATCATTTCCCCCATGGTAAGTTGGTTTCTTTCCCTTTTTACCTATTGGCGTCTTTGGAGAATGGAATTTTGGAGTATACGAAGAACCTTAACAATCCCTTTTTGCATGAGGGGTTGATGCTTTTGATTGTGGAGCATATCAAAGCTATATATGTTTTTGTCTCCCTTATTCCTAGTAAGCCGAGCAAGTCTAAGAAGAAGGCTAAGTTGAAAGGGAATTGTCAGTTGAAAGAGGAGGAAGATGATGTTGAAACAGAGTCTGAGGATGAATCTTCGATCTAGTCTGATGGTTATCAGATGGATTTGGACTATGTTTTGCCATTCGCTGGGGTTAGGAAAAGCTCTATCAAAAAGGATAAGCCCTCTTCCTCGCATGCTAAGTGAAAAATTCTAGTTGATCGTGAAGAGTTGGATGTGGAGGGAAAAGGAAGTGGATGGAAAGTTCCTAAACAAGGTCGGGTAAGTGTCCCAGTTTCCCATGGTGTAATGGAGAATGTGAAGGAAGGATTTGGGATTAATAAGGCTTGTGAGGTGGCAAAAAATACTGATGAGGATAATATTCAGGACTGAGGTGGGGATCTGAGGGTGGTAGCTAATGGGGAGGTGAATCTGAATTTTTTTGTTGATTTGGAGGCATCCCCTACTATGTCGATTTCCAAAGACAAAGGAAAAGGATAGTTTGTGCCACTTACTGGTTTCCAAGAAGTTCCTCCAATGAGCTCTCACCAGGGGAGGGGTTTGTATTGGGCTGCGATGGATTTTTCTTAGGCTTCGGGTTTGGTGAAGGAAGGGGTTGATGTCTTTTTTAATCTACTCATGTGGCTTGTTCAAGAGGTCTAAGATCTTCATGGTAAGTATGATACAATTGATCAGTGTAACATCTATACTCTGAGAAGTTTTAGGGAGAAGGACTATGTTTTTAGTATGGTTAGGTTTGTTGAGAAGTAGTGCCTCAAATTACTGGCCTATATCGGCAATCGAACATCAACATGTCGATGGTCACGTGTTAAGTTGGTTAAGCTTTAGACTTGTTACTTAGACTACTTTGGAGTATCGAAGATCAACAGTTAAATGGATCGACGATTGAAGTTCAATCATTGAAATTTCTTAAATGTTGCAAAGTCTTTGAAATCCCCGACCTCTGATAGATCTGATGGTGCCTTGGTTTGATAGTTGGGTATCGACATATCAGAGATGTCAGGGGTTTGAGTGGAAAGTCTGGTAATGTTTGCTTGGCGCCCGATCCTTCGATGCTCTAATAGCTCTGACACTCCGATGAGTCGATAACAATGAAGAGTCAAGGTGACTTGGCAGTGATGTTAGCTCAAAGATAAAAGGTCAATGTGCCGACACATAGTCTTTTGTGGGCACTTGTATTTAAACCCAAACCTATTCATCTACTTGGGGCATGTGGGATAATGAATATCTTACAAGTGTGAAGGGAGAACGGTTGAACTGCCAGTAACCGAATGGACAGAGTTTGATGGAGATTTAAAAGATGTCTGAGAACTTTGTTGGTGGTTGAATGGTTGATTTTTGAGTGGTTTAATGGTAATTCATTACTGTATGTTGCTGTAGCATTGTAACAGTATGATAGAGTTATTGTTGTATAACTGTAATCTGTGTGAGGTGATCGGGTTGATGTCGCTGTGTGAAACTAAAAGTGGATGTCATGAAGGATTGATCTATAAATTTATTGTGAGCCATTTTTTACTGATAATAAAGTGATCTTTTCTTGGTGGTGAGTTTTTCTCCCATAAAGGTTTTCCCATGTTAAATCTGGTGTCTATTTTGTGCCTATGTACTTGACTATTCTGTCATTTCCTGTTAAAAGTACATTTTAATGTTCTGTAAATGAAATTGAAAGTCACTTTTACATTAATTCCTCTCTAAATTAGCATTAGGAAATTTTTTCTGCACTCTTTCTTTCCTTACAAGTGGTATCAAAGCATGGTCAACTGTGTTATCCTTGTGGGTTAGGCGGGCTTTTTGTGCCAATTCTAAAGTGGGAGTCTTGTAGAGGAGTCTAGTAATTTCATTTGTAGATTAAGATGGAAAGCACATCAAGGAAGATTGAAATTGAGAAATTCAATGGTGGAAATTTTGAGTTGTGGAAACTCAAAATGGAAGATCCGTTGGTAGATAGAGATCTCTAGATTTATGTGTCTGTGATGCAAGGACTTCCGAAGGTCATAAATTTTGACTCAGATGTCTGTTTGGGTTGAAATTTTAAAGGTGGATGCATTATGAGGTGGCATGTGGATTCCTAACAGATCTTGAGTTGGTTGGCCCCCATTTTTACACTTTTTTGGGGCTTGAAACTTTCATCTTGGCCCTCAAAATGACAATTTAGTGGTTTTTCCTAGTTTTTTAAAAAATGTTTTTGTTAATAACTCGAAACTCATGTTTTGAATTTAGGATGTTAGTTGGAAATTCGTCCTAACTTAGTTTTAGGAATTTTTTGGGAAAAAACTGGACTCTCAAAGATATGCATGCAAAATTATCTAAAATGGAAAAATCTGACAATTGTCGAAATCTACCAAAAAAGGTAATTTTTTGGTTTTTTGTTTTTTTTTTTCAGTTTTTTGGATATAAGAGAGTTTTCTCTCATTGTAGCAGCAGAGTTGGTGAATAGAAGATTTTAATTTTCCAGTTATTTCAAATCTTTGGCTCTCACACATGATTAATGGCACAATTCTATTGAGTGTATGTTGTTGGCTACATCAGTCTGGAACAAAATCTTCAGGCATGAAGCAAGAAGATTGGGACCTCACAAACATAAAAGAAAAAGGGTTGATAAGACTCTATTTAGCAGAATTTGTTCTCCTGAAAGTTCATGAAGAGAAGTCTACATCTTCTTTGTGGAAGAAGCTTGGTGACATTTATCAGGGAAAGTCCTTGGTGAATAAGCTATTCTTAAGGAAGAAGTTGTACTCTTTGAAGATGGAGGAAGGGGTGTTTGTGGCTGATCATCTAAATATGTTCATTTCTCAGTTAACATCTATAGGTGTAAAGATAGATGATGAGGACCATTATATGCTCTTATTGTGTTTTTTTCCCGACTTAGGATCATTTAGTGATGGTGATTGGGAGCACAACAACCACTTTAAAAATGGAAGATGTGGTTGCTTCATTGTTGTCAAAAGAGATGCAAAGGAAATATTCTGAGATGGAAAAGAAGTCTCTTGTTCGAGGCAGATCGAAGGAGAAAGGAAAGAATAGAGACAAGAAGTATAAATCTAAGTCTAAAGGGAGATCAAAGTCTCCTGGAAAGAAGTCCAAGGTGAAATGCTAGAATTGTGGGTAGGTTGGCCATTTCCACAAGGATTGCAGAGAGGAGAAAAAGAAGAAGAAAAACAATTCTTTGGCTAATGATTCTTCTTAGAACGATGCATATGCCTTCATTGCAGCCTTGGCAACTTAGGCATCAGATGATGTCTATTTGATCGACTCAAGTGTATATTTTTATATGACGTCTCACAAAGATTGGTTTACAGAATATGAAAAGTATGATGGTGGAAAGGTGTATCTGGAAAGTGAATCATCTCTGGAAATAGTTGGTCATGAAAGAGTTAGAATTCAATTTCCTAATGGAAGGATCAAAGGGATTGATGGTATAATGCATATACCAGGCATGACTCAAAATTTACTATCTGTAAGCAAGTTGAATGATGCTAGCATACAATTTTATTTTTTCAATGGTGGTTGCAAAATGACAAGAGGCTCAATGGTGTTGGCTAGGGGTGCTCAAATTGGTACTCTATACAAGCTAGATACATATGCAATTCAATGCAACAATGTCTCTGAAAATTCAATCCAGGTTGCTCGAGTAGAGAAGGAGACTGAAATTCCTCTAGGGGCGAATTCTTTGGAGGTGAAACTTCCTGCAGAAAAGACCAAGCTCTAGCATCAAAGGCTTGGTCACATTGGTGAGAAAGGCTTAAAAGCTTTGAAAAACAAAAACTTGGTTGGAGGGCTTGATGATTGTAACTTTGAGTTCAATTTTTACGAACATTGTATATATGGAAAACAACATCGTGCTTCATTTTATTCTAGTCCTCATAAATCTTCTAGCGTTCTGGATTATATTCACTCTGATGCTTTTGGTCTAGTAAATGTTCCTTCATTATCAAAATCAAGATATTATGTATCTTTCATAAATGATTATTCGATAAGGGAATTTGTATACTTTCTTAAAAGTAAATCAAAAGTGTTTAGTCGATTTAAAGATTTTAAGAAATTCGTAGAAAATCAGACTGGTAGGAAAATAAAATGCTTGAGGATAGATAATGGCGATGAGTTTTGCTCAACATATTTTGATGAGTATTGCAAAGACCATGGAATTAAAAAGAATAAAACAACACCTTACACTCCACAACAGAATGGAGTTGCTAAAAGGTTGAATAGAACGTTGATGGAAAGGGCAAGAAGTATGTTGAGTAGAGTTGGTTTGAAGCAAAAGTTGTTGCTACAACATGTTACTTGTTGAATTGGTCACCCTCTTCAGCATTTGTAGACAACCCTATGGAAGCATGGTTTGGTAAGAATCCCTCTCTAAGGCATTTGTGTATCTTTGGCTATGAGGCATATGCTTATGTGCCTGATGTAAGAAGATCTAAGTTGGATAAAAAGGTTGGAAAATGTATCTTTATTGGTTATGGAGTCAGTGTAAAAGGATACAAGCTTTGGGATCCTGTCGCTGAGAAGGTTGTATATAGAAAAAGTGTAATATTTTGAGACATGAAAGCTTTTGCTATAGATTTACAGTCAGAGAAGAAGGAAGAAGAATCAAAAGAGGAGGTAGTAGAACTACCTATTACTCTTGAAAAGAAAGAACTATGTACTCCTGGTGGACCTAATAATGAGGAAAGTTCAAGCAACTCTAATATTTTTGAATAGGAAGAAGAATCACGACCTCAGCCTCATCCTATGAGGGGGTCTACATGTGAAAGGTGACAACATGATAGGTATGGATTTTCTAAGTTGGATTCAAACTGTGCCTATGCTTTGATTACTAACATTGATGAGCCTAGGACTGTGAAGGAGGCAATAAATATGTCTGATACAAATTCCTGGTTGGAGGCCATGAATGAAGAAATGGCTTCATTAAAGAAGAATGAAACCTGGGATCTAGTACCCTTTCCAGAAGGTCGAAAACCAATTGGCTATAAATTGGTATTGAAGAAGAAAATTGGTCTGGATGGTAGTGTTCAAAAGTATAAAGGAAGGTTGGTTGCAAAGGGGTATTCCCAAAACGAGGGAATTGATTATGGAGAAATATTTTCTCCTGTAGCTAAGCTGACATCTATCAGATTTATTTTGTCACTTGCAACAACATATGACTTAGAGACCGAATAGATGGATGTGAAGACAACATCCCTTCATGGTTACTTGGAGGAAGAAATTTATATGTCCCAACCTGAGCACTTTGTGGAAAAAGGTAAAGAAAATCTGGTTTGCAAGTTAAAGAAATCTTTGTATGGTTTAAAAAAGTCACCTAGAATGTGGTACCAAAATTTTGACACTTATGTGTTGTCATTAGGATTTGTGAGATCAAAATCAAATCATTTTATATATTATAAAACTAAAAATGATCATTTGATTATTATTTCCTTGTATGTAGATGACATGTTATTCATTGGGAATAGTAAGAGTATGATTTCTAAATTAAAACCTCAGTTGTTAGCACAGTTTTAAATGAAAGATTTAGGTGTAGCTAGGTATATTATGAGGATGGAAATTAAAAGGGATGGAGAGAATAGAAAAATTTGGATCATCTAGAGCAAGTATATCAATACTGTCCTTGAGATATTCAATATGACAGATTACATGCAGTTAGTTGTTCAAGTATTGCAAGGAACAAATCTATTTGTTGAAGATTGTCCAAAGTCTCCAAATGAGATGGAGGACATGACTAGAGTGCCTTATGCAAGTGCAGTTGGCAATTTAATGTATGTAATGGTTTGTATTAGGCCAAACATTTCCCAAGCAGTGGGAGTATTAAGTAAGTTTATGGCTAATCCAGGAAGGTCGCATTGGGATGCTGTGAAAAGAGTTTTCAGATATTTGAAGGGAACTTTGGAGTATGCTTTGTGTTGTCATGGAAACTTTGTTGGATTATGAAAGTCTCTTAGCATTCATGGATATGTGGACTCTAATTAGGAAAGGAAAATTGACAACAGAAGATCCACCAGTGGATACATCTTCACATTATTTGGTGGTGCAATTAGTTGGATGAGCAAGTGGCAAGTTGTAGTCGCTTTATCTACTATAGAGGTAGAGTATATGGCATCAACTCATGCCTACCAAGAGGTTTTTTGGCTTAATCATTTGTGTTCTAATGTTGGGTTTAATTCAAGGTAGATTCCTATCTGTTGTGACAGTCAGAGTTCCATTTGTTTAGCGAAAAACCCTACTTTCCATGCCAGGATGAAACATATTGATGTACAATATCACTTTGTTCAAGACATGGCAGAAGATGGAAAGGTTAATTTGGAAAAGGTTGATACTTTGACAATGTTGCAGATGTATTGACAAAGCCTATGAGCACAACTAAGTTCAAATGGTGTTCAAATGTGATAGGCCTTGGTGCCCATGATTCTCAGTGTTTTTCAGTTTGTTTGGAGGGCCAATAAGTTCTTCGTAAAGTGGGAGAATGTTGAGAAGTAGTGCCTCAAATTATTGGCATGTATCGGTGACCGAGCATCAGGATATCAATGGTCACATGTTAAGTTGGTTAAGCTTTAGACTTGTTACTTAGACTGCTTTGGAGTATTGGCGATCTGTAGTCGAATGGATCGATAATTGGAGTTCGGTCATAAAAAATTCTTAAATGTTGTGAAGTCTCTGATATCCTCGGCCTCCGATAGCTCCAATGGTGCCTTGGTCCGACAGTTGGGTATCAACATAGTAGAGATGTCAAGGGTTTGAGTGGAAAGTCTAGCAATGTTTGCTCAACGCTTGATCCTCCAATGCTTTGATAGCTTTGACACTTCGATGAGCTGATAACAATGAAGAGTCAAGGTGATTTGTCAGTGATGTTAGTTCGAAGAAAAAAGGTCAACATGTTGACACATAGTCTTTTGTGGGCGGTCGTATTTAAACCCAAACCAGTTCATCTACTTGGTGCATGTGGGATAATGAATATCTTGCGAGTGTGAAAGGGAGAACGGTTGAACTACCAGTAACTGAATGGACAGAGTTTGATGGTGATTTAAAAGACATTTGAGAACTTTTTCAGTAGTTGAATGGTAATTTGTTACTGTATGTTGTATAATTGTAATAGTACGATAGAGTTATTATTGTATAATTATAATATGTGTGAGGTGATCAGGTTGATGTCGCTGTATGAAACTGAGAATTGATCTGTAACTTTATTGTGAGTCACTGTTTACTGATAATAAAGTGATCTTTTCTTGGTGGTGGGTTTTTCTCTCGTAAGGGTTTTCCCACGTTAAATCTGGTGTCTATTATGTGCCTATGTACTTGGACTATTTTGTCATTTCCTAGTAAAAGTGCATTTTAATGTTCTTTAAATGAAATTGGAAGCCACTTTTACATTAATTCCTTTCTGAATTAGCTTTAGGAAAGTTGTTCCACACTCTTGCTTTCCTTACAAGGTCGTTGAACTCTAATCTCGGCCTTATGGTGGAGGATGTTGCTAAGATGAAAAGAGACCATAACCTAAGGATTTCTACTTTGGAAAGGAATTATGTGCAATTACATAAAGATCTCAGTGATTTGATTAGCCTCAACAAAGATTCACTTGAGACCATAGCTGAAGGTTTGATGTTTCTGAACGAGAAAGCAAAAGAATGGATTGGTAAATCCCTATTCAATGACCCTTTGAAGTAAGATGGTGGTGAGGACTCTAAGATGGGTAAGCAGGAAATTCACTTGGGGATGGGGCCGAGTGTTCATACTTGCAAAAAAATAAAGAACAATGTGGTTCCTATGCAGGATGTCAAAGAAATCATGGAGATGCATGATGTGGTGATTATTAAAGATATGGAAGCAACAAGGATGTTAAAATAACTTCTTTAGATGCTGATATAATTGTCTTTTTTTATTTTTCTTGTTCCTATTTTGCTCGCCTTTTGTTGATGGTTGGTCGATTATTGTTCAATCAACCTGGTGTTTTGGGGCAGCTTCATTGCTTTATCTTTGTGCTACCTTTTCTTTTGTATAGGGTTTTAGGGCCCCTTCAAAACTTGTTTTATGCTAATAAAAAACATATATGAGATATTTAAAAAACATGTTCTTCAAAATGAATATTCGTTTTTGCAGATTTTTTATAATACAAAAAATCTCTCCAAAATGCTATCCATTTTGGAGAGCTACACATAAATAAAAAATCTCTCCAAAAATGATCCCCATTTTGGACAACTATAAGTAAAAAAAGTAATTTTTTCTCATTATCACTGTCAAAATTGTTGAGTGCACAAGTAGAGGACTGATAAATGGATATCCGAATAAATAGATATTTGTTTTTGTATTTCAAACCAAATTTCATTAATTTCTTCAATTTCAATTGGATTCAACTGAGGTAAGGTGAATTTTCTTGTTATTTTTTATGATTTCAATTGTTTTATCTGATTTTTTAACCTATATATTTGGCTTTTTATATATTTTACAAATTAGTCTAAAATTATGTTAATTTTTAAAATTGTAATTTGAAATAGGGTTTAAATGGAAGAAATTGATAGAGAAAACCCTCCTCCACCAAAACCTCCTTCAAGTCAAGATTTAATTGAAATAAATATGACTAAATTAAAACAAATTGCTAAGAGATACTGTAACCACCCACATTTGAATTCAGTCACACCTAATATAGAGGCCATACTCAATCATGTTCAAGGCATCACTAGGTAGCATACTTCATTTCAACAATGGAGAGATGTGAATAGGTTAGAATATGGTAATGGTTTGGTCTATGTAATATCCCACAATAAAATTTGATACAAATATGAAATTTATTAATTTCTAACAAACTTAAAATTGAGAAAATCGGGTAAACTGAATTTTGCATCAAAATACTCCAAACTAAAACTAAATATTATGAAATTGATGTATACTATTTTATTTCATATTTGGCATGGTTTTACATCATATTTTCTACTAAATACATCAGGTAATAGCAATTAACATCTACTGTAAATTACATATGATAGGCCAAAACTAGGTACAAATAATAAGAAAGATTTAATGCTTTATAATGAATTTCAGTTTGGTCTATACATGTCAATCCGGGGGCGTAAAATTGTGAGAGGTGTCTTGGCTATATGTCAATCGAAGAGGTGAATTTTGTGAGCTGAGTGGGGATTAAATGCAACTAGAACATGTAGAGGAGCACCTATGATGAAAATATGGTTCAAACTTATATTGCTATTCTGCTCTATTCTATGACAAAAGTGACAGGAGTTGCAACAATCTACAGCAATAAAAAAAGTGATCTATAAAAATAAAAAATAACAATTTGCAACAATAACAATAGTAGCTACAACAAAAAGGAAAAATAAACTAGATTACATATTCTTTTATCCAAACTATGCTGAAATTGAAATCACGTAGTCAAAAGGAAATAACATCTATCTTAACCAAACCAAATCATAAGAAAAAAAATACAAAAAATAAAACATCACCGAGCTTCCCCAAGGAGTGGGCCCTTGCTCCTAGTTCGCACGGTGGAAAGAACAAAAATCCTTCCTACGATGCCCTAATCAAAAGATCATTGTTTTATTTATCAGAAAGAATGATACACAAAATCTATATAAAATTCAGTCTACCAAATTCTATTCACTCCTTTACACCATGCATATTTATATAAACATTGTTCATAGCTACTAAATACAACAAAAATATTAGGTTTTCTTTGGCCACAGACAACAAACTATAATGTGATAGTTTTGTTGGCGAAAAATTATAATGATTGTGTTATAACAATGAGTAGAAATAGGAAATGAGAATAAGACGTGAAGGTTTGCAGATTTTTCTCCAACTATCTAGCAACAAATCTCTTAGCACAAGAATAGCACATGTGGAGCCTTGACTGAGTGCATCTGCTCTATCTTTTGTGGACCACGAATTGTCTTGTTACAATAAATAGTGAAGGTTTTCAATTTCCTCTTCATAGCTGGCAGTTGCATCTCCATTTTGAAATAACCACAATTTCTTGTGCTTATTCAAATTTTGCACTAAAGGGGTAACCAATGCCACCATGGAGATTGACATCACCTTTGAAAAGATAACAAAAATAAATTGCTGATCACAAAGTAATACACAAAAGTTCTTGACCAGAAAATGACAAGATGATATTATGCATAAAAAGTGACAGGAAGTTCTTCTAATCTGCATGCTACAAGCTTTATTTCTCAAGTCTGAAAATCACAATGTTTATTAGTAAATACAACCAATCATTAATTTCCATATTTTATCTAAAACTCTATTAAATACCACTTATACATATTTAAATCATATGCAACATAAATGGGGAAATAGTATGATATGTAACAAAAATGGAATGTGGAAGTGGGTATTAAGGTATATGAAATAAGCTAAAATATGGCATAAAATGGGACATAAATGGCTCTCATCAACATCGAGAGATCTTCAACTGGAAACTCAAATACACTTTGAAAACTATAAAAAACTTCACACCAACTCTCCAAACTTCACACAAAAGTGTTCTATAGAAAAAAACATGAAAATACTATACAAAGTAGAAAATCCATGGTCTCCAAGCTACCTATGGCTGACACAACCCAGAAAATCAAAACAAACCCAAACTATGCAAACTACAACTATCTTGCAATGCATAGCTTCTGGAAATAAACTGCAACAACTCAAATCTGCATTACGGTAACCTCTATGTGATATTACACTATGATAAACCTCTAACTCTCATCCTTAGTTCATCTAGAAACTCTCAAACATCTCATTCTTGAGTCTCCTTCTCCACAGGTTTGATAGCTTCTGAAGAATAGCAAATGCAACAACAACAATAGTCTCTGATAATTCCCAAAAATGATGCCCAATTAATATTTTTATTCAAAATCATTCTAAGGCAGATTTTTGGTGCCCAAAAGACTCCCACACCAAGAAGGAAAGTATCTTGGAACTTGCAATTAGCAATTTCCTTTTTCCTTTGTAAAAATCCTCCAATGAACTTTCTAGAGAAAGTGTTGATTTTATTGCAAATAATTGAAATATTAGGAACCTCCAAAAACCCATGCCCTCCTTGGCATATATGATTTTTAATTTTAATTTATTCTCTTTCCAAAAATATGATTTGAATATTTAGACTATAAATAAAATATTTCCTGATTAATCTAGTAGATCTTGATCACTATTTTTGGATAACCAAACTTACTATAAATAGAAATTGCTATTTTTAGAAAAATGTTATTTTTAGAAAGATGACAAGTCCTCCATTCCTAAAATTTATTGTCCTCAAGAAATAATAAATGTGAATCTCTAATGTAATGTAGCCAAGTTGATCAATCATACCAAACTACATACCAAGCCTTGATCCTATATTTGTGAAGAGTTGCATTCTTTTCCAAAAAGCATTGTGCAAAAATGGGGGCTCAGATTCCTTTGTTCTAATGCTATGAATCCAACAACAAATTCTATCCAATCTAAGCTCTTGTATGTGTAAGTAATTGATGCATACATTATCATACTCCAACTAAAACACATCTTCCCACAAGGGTTTAATCAACTTGTCAAATGCACTAGTGTGAGATGAGACAAACCTATAACTTTTGAGACCTTTCCCAATGATTATGATATGATTTTTTATACTTTTAGGAATATTGTAAGATATATTGCATTCCCCATTACATAAAATATTAATTTTACAAATAGTTACTTCTCTTACCTTCATAGTGCTAAAATATTTCTTTCAGCTTCATGGACTGATCTATGGCAGCAAGAGTATAGTAGAGGAGTGGAAAATGACATCATACAATGACGAAATTCATAGTGTGATTCTCCCAAGTTTGAATTTACAAGAAATAACCCATTTGTACTGAAGTTGTTGTTCTTCCTGAGACTATCTACAAACACAAAATTATCACCCCTTTTCTGTGACTCACCATCCTAAGTATTTTTCCAAGGAATACCATACATTTTCAAGTACACCCAAGAAAACATGTTATAATCCCCAATACATATAAATCCCATCAAATGCTCATAAAAACTCCAAATCACATAATATTGCCAACATTGTTCTACTCCAAACTGAAAGACTAAAACCAAAACTTTTGAAACTAATATGAATGGGGAAAATAACAATATGAAATGATCTAAAATATCATGAAATTGATCTACCATAGAAACACATTCCCCAATACTCAAAACCCACAAATCTTCACACCACTTCATTGGAAACCTGTAGACAACACATATACACTGCACCATGGGAAGAACTTCCCTGTATCTCCTCCAAATTAGTGCTATTATGGATGGATTATTGTTTACTAATATTTCTCCCCTTCTTCTAAAATCAACATGCAATGATACTTCCTCCCAACACATCAATTTACAGTTGTTCATAATTGAATTTATCGAGATCGACAACATGCAATTGATGTAACAACTACAAAAATGGAATTTAACTTGTGTAATAGTCATCAATATGACTAATATTGAACTAGTGGGCATTCATATGAGGTAAAAAATATCCTCACAAACATCTACATGCCTTTGAAATTATTCAAAATCGACAACCCATAAACTATTTTCTTCAAAAAGCTAAGTAGCTTTGAGAAGAATTTGAGACCATTTCTTGAACCTTTTCTCTCTATACTTTCAAATTTCATGGAGCTACTCCTTTGAATCATAACCATATAAAATATATTTTCTACAACATCACATCCCATAGATAATGGTTGTAAGAAATTTGAAATAAAATGAACATAAAATGAGATAGTTACCTTCTCAAACCTAACCAAAGGTTCTTGTGTTCTTCCCATCAAAGTGGAAGCTTATTTCTTTGTTTGGATTGAAATTATTTGGAATAAACCCTTGAGATGCATGATATTAAAATAATCACCACTTTCCTTGAGTTGCTTCCACTAATGTATTTTCTCATGTGAATGCTCATTAATTAAGACATCTTGAACTCCTCACATAGTGTAGCATATGTCACCTTCTTGCACTCAAATCAAATGGAGCCCAAAATTTGCATTAAGGAAGCCCAATAAATATATGATGCAATATGAATGGTATGCTGAAATATCCTCTTCATAGAAGTTCCTAGGATCACACTTTTGAAAAATCATTTTTGCTGACTTGTAGGTAATGGAAAGAAAATCTGAGGCTCACTAGAGAATATCATAGCTAACATATTATTCCAAACCCAAAAACTTTCTTCCCCATTATCATCCATTGAAATACCATGCTCTTCTACTAAGGGATTTGATAGAACAAAAATGTAAAACTCAAAGCATGAATTCATTACCTCCATATTTATGTCAAAAGCCTCAAAGGTTGCATTCTTATGCATGTCAAGAATATAGATGATGAAAGTCATTTTTGCTACTAAACTTGTGGTATAAAAGTCTTTATCAAACCTTTGTTCACTTTAAATGATAAAAAATATTCTTCCCTTCAAGATTCTGTAACTTTGTGGTATCTTCTTCTTCCTAAATCCTCCATCTTTTGGGTATCTTGGGATCCAAAACACCAAAGTATATTTAGTCACAAATTCAAATGATATCAACTATTACAACCATGACCAAGATTCAACATCTCAAGTTGGCCACCCTCTCTAGGCTATCACCTATAAATTTATCCTCAATAGACCCCATGAATGTTCTATGAGCTGTGCACATTGACTCTTCACAAAGTGGTTTGTATGCATTAAGGATTCCATGTGATACCAAATGCAATAGATAGAGAAGTTTACAATGGTGCCCTTTTGAATCTCAATCTTCAAAACATCACCTAGATCCCATATATAAGGACACTTTGAAACTCTAAACGAAAAATCTACATAAATTATACTACACATTGTATCCCAAATTTGGTCACCAATTATCTCATGCTCTCCTTGATAACAAATTGTTTGTAAAGGAATATGAAGAGGTAATGATTCTGAAATTTAAGAGCCTTTGCCATGCCTTGAGATACCAATTGAGAAACCAATCTCTAATGTGGTGTTAGAGGTCTAGAAACTTTACCATGCTTATGTTGTGCCACTTTGGTGCTAGAAATAATATACTCATCCCTCTTTCCCACGAGAGATATTGTTGAGATAATCTCAATATTTTCATTTGTGTGCCTCCAAGACTCTATCTTAGAACCATCTAAAGTAATGATTTTGTCTTCATTTCTAGAATTATCAAGCTCTTCTATTGAAACTTCTAAAAGAACAATCTATTCATCTCCCCGCTCCATCTTTTCATGCAAATTGTTTTTCCCATCTTCTTCTTCAACAATGTTAGACTGAAATATATGATTATCATATTTTGAATTGATATTCTCAACCAAGATATTTTTACCTCCAATATGATGGATGCAATCTTTCTATTCTTCCTCCTTGTTTGGATCAAAGATATCCTAAATCTCAAATTTTATCTATTCTTCTGGCTCAACCCTTTGCTCCTTGCTCTCTTCCTTGATGACTTCTAAATTTAATTTTTCCTCTTTCTCTAGTTCTTCCTCCTCTCTAGCCCATATGAAGAACTCATAAAATGATTCTTTAGTCCTAAAATCTTCAGAAAAACTCTGGAATTCCTCAAAGAATTTGGTGACCATCTTATCTTGGGGCATAGTTCTTCCTTTGAATTCTAAATACTCAAAAAAATTAAGAGAGTTATTTTCATATTTTGTGAGAAATATGTACTCTTTATACCATTTGGAAACCTTTTTTACAATATTTAATCATATCAATCTCCCACTCTTAAACATTGATTCAAAGAAACCCATCATTCACACAAAAAACTTAATTTACCCTAGAGGATGGTAAGATCAAAGCTCTGATACCACTATAATATCCCACAATAAAATTTAATACAAATATGAAATATATTAATTTCTACCAAACTTTTAATTGAGAAAATCGGGTAGACTAAATTTTGCATCAAAACACTCCAAACTAGAACAAAATATTATGCAACTAATTTAGAATGTTTTATTTCATATTTGGCATGGTTTTACATCATATTTTTTTCTAAATACATCAAGTAACAACAATAAACATATGCTTCAAATTACATCCAAAGATCTTAAACTAGAAACTCAAATACACTCTGAAAACTATAGCTAACTTCACACCAACTCTCCAAACTTCACTCAAAAGTGTTCTACAAAAAAAATCATGAAAATACAATCCAACAATAGAAAAACCAAAACCTCCAATCTTCCAATGGTTTACACAACCCAAAAAAGGAAAAAAAAAACCAAAACTATGCAAACTACAACTATCCTACAATGCACAACTTTTGGAAATAAACTGCAACAACTCAGATCTACACTATGATAACCTCTGTACGAGATTAGACTATAATAAACCTCTGAATCCAATCCTTAGTTCATCTAGAAACCATAAAACATCTTGTTTTTGAGTCTCTTTCTCCACAGGTTTGACAACCTCCAAAGAATAGCAAATGCAACAACAGTAATATTTGATAATTCCCAAAAATGAAACCCGATTAATATTTTTATTCAGAAGATTTTTGGAACCCAAAATACTCCCACACCAAGAAGGAAAGTATCTTGGAACTTTCAATTAGTAATTTCTTTTTTCCTTTGTAAAAGTCCTCCAATGAACTTTCTAGAGAAAGTGTTGATTTTATTGCAAGTAATTGAGTTTCAAAAATGCAAGTAATAGAAATATTGGAAACCTCCAAAAAATATGCCCTCCTTGGCATATATGATTTTTTATTTTAATTTATTCTGTTTCCAAAAAAATTGATTTGAGTATTTAGACTATAAATAAAATGTTTCCCGATTAATCTGGTAGGTCTTGATCACTATTTTTGGATAATTGAACTTACTAAAAATAGAAACTGCTATTTTTAGAAAAATGGGACATGAAAGGCTATGATGATATTTTAAAAATAGAAATATCTAAAGCCAATTCAGCCCAATATTTTGTGAACCCAAAAAATGGACAATGTTTTGGTTTACGTAAACCAAAATTTTCCATAAAATGGTGCACACATGAGGGCATAACAAGGATTGTTGGTGGATGGTGTTTGATAAACCATCCAAGTACAATCTTGACATCCCTCTTTATTTTCTCTACAAATTATATGCAGAATTTGATTTAGGCAAACATATCAACTATTTTGATTTCAGGCATTTTGAGGGAGTAGGTATGGGAATGCCCCAAGACAGACTTGGGGTAATGTGTCAAATGCAAGGTACCTATGTTCTCAATCCTTGTATTCTTCCTCCACCTCTAGTATCCAATCTAGACATTGTTGCGGATGCAAAAATACATAATCTCTTGTCCATACACTCTTTGACTAGCCATTTGATTACACAATCCTCATAGTTTTCCTAGCTATCTGATAGTGATACTCCTTGTGCTTCAATTGGTGTTGGTGTAACATCATCATCTAACATATTTGTGTGCCTCATCAATGTAGTACATGCAACCTTATATGTCTAGGTCCTATGGGATATATTACTGAGCCTCCCCTAAACACAACAGAGTATGAGGTGCATGATGTGTCAACGAGAGGAGATGAGGCAACAATGCATACTAAATACACGAAGATATTTGAGGGAGGAACAAATGCAACACCATCCATGGTTAGAGATGAGGAAAACCAACAACAATCTTTTGTATAGGTAAAACTTAAATTTATTTCATAATACTTTTCATTTAAAATTATAACAAATAGTACATTACTAATGTATATTTATGTGGGAATGAATAGTTGATGACTAAGGATTAGATTAGAGAAGTACATCAGGGTACTATTTCGACCATTGAATTTGGCCTAGAGATGGTATCATTTTTTGTACATGTAAAACTCTTTTATTGTACGTATATCATTTAAATTGTGACTAATTAAATGCATACTAATTTATATAGATCTTGGTCTTATTTTAATTTCACAGTGTACTCTAGATGTGATGGATGTGACACCTTTTACCATGAGGAGTTCTTCTCAAATAATCTCAGTTGCATCACTGATTCAGGAATGTGGTTTTTTAATATCTAGTAGATATATAAGTTTCTAGATATATATAGATATATGTTTAATTTATGTTTGTTTGTCACCAATTATATATTAATTTTATCAATTTTGTTTTTCTTCTTATAGAGTGTTCCCCCATCCACATATGTAGATCCTCTTCCATTGTAGTGTTCTTTAATCAACTTAATAACTAGGAACATAAATTGCTCTACTCAGGGATTGAACATCACAACTGGTAGTTATAACCCACTAAAGAACCTCATTTAATTATCAACCCAGGGATGTAAAGTTGAAATGGGTCAGCACAATATATGCACTAATCACCCTTCCAGACATACATGATTCCTAAAAGGCTTCATGCTGAAATTTAAATTATCAGAAATAACTTTACTAGATAACTTGCTTGGAAATGAAAACTTGAAAGATAAAACTACTCTGCGCCTAGTGGCTACAAGAACAGTTGACAGCTCTGTTTTTCTATCAGCTGCAGGAACAATCACTTTACTTCTATGAAAGAAAATACAGCTATTCTATCTTGTAGAATAAAAGTATGGATAGTTCCCTAAGTGGGCCCCCTTAGGTAATGCCAAAAGTAAGCAATAGATTAGGTGAAAAACTTCATAAGCTTTATTGATTTGATGGAAACAAGTACATAGCACAAAATCTTCGCTGAATTTCTGAAACTGAAAAATGTGTTACAGTACTAACTTCTTCCAGCCCATTCTCTGAAGGAGAAGGGGCTATTTATTGAAAAATGGCTCTAACTACTAACCAACCTTTCCCTTATAAAACGGGAGGCATTTATTACATTTAACTAACTTAAGCAAGGGAATGAATGACAATGGAAGAACTAAGTCAAATCGGTTAACAGTATTAAAGCGCCATCATCCTGGATTTATGCAACTCCAAGACGCTTGGCCTAGATTTCTGGAACACTCCCCCTGCATGATGGATGAGTTGAAACTGTCTCCTCATCTTTTGTTGTTGAACCAATCTTCATGGATTTGGTCTTCATTCTTCAAGTGGAAATTGAATTCCCTTCCTCCAATTGGGGTTCCTGCAAAATATCTCGCCATCTTTTCCTGAGGAAGAAGGTTAGCTCAAACACGTTCATCATTTAAGACAATCCATTACTTTTATTTATTCATTCATTAAGTATTAAACTAAGGCAAACATTGTTTCAAATATGGCTGTAAGAAGGTTTTATGATCACAAAAGCCATAAAGTATTTATCAGACTAATAAAACATTAAAGATAATAATCATGGGACTTTTTATCAGAATATACTCATCATATTTAAGTTATAAAAAGGTTTATGTCCTATCCCATAATCAGACCGAATGTTTGTTTTAGCATAATAAAAACAGAAAAGTATTTATAAAAACATGATCAAAATGAGCCAAAAACTTGGCTCATCACTCCCCTCAACCAACTACTTGTTGGACCCTTCAACAAGTCTAGCATTCCTTCTTCTGGCAAAATCTCTCAGATCTGCACTCAATTGTTGTCCACATTCGCCATTCTGAAAATTCCAGAAGTGAGCTCTCATTGCCTCCAGCCTTTGCCATCTATTATCTTCAGAACTTCTGTTATAAGTGTTGTTGTCCCCTTGTATAGCCAATAATAGCCATAGAAGAATAGGCGGCTTCATAACCAATGGCAACCAATTCTCCTTCTTTGTTCTGGCATTCCTCATGTACCTCTCTACTCTTCTGGTTGCTGCATACAAGGTGTTGGGAGTATGTGGTTCTGCTTTCTTCAATTGAAATGAAAGATGCTCCCATCTGTTCTGAATGTGCAGGGATGCAGCATTGACATCATTGTTTATGATTTAAGAATATTGAGAAAATACCTCTTGTCTTAGAGGCTCAATTAGAGGCCTAGCTCTTTCATCCCTCCACAATTTCTTCCAGTCAAAGTAAATACCCATTCCATTTCTAGATTCATTTCTCACAGTCAATGGCGTATTTACTGTATCATGCATATGGCTATTAAATTGTTCCCCTTTGCTGATTTCATTGGTGATCCAGGAGATTAAAGCGCTGATATGAATATCACCGACATAACATAAAGGATTCCATTCCTTATCCTGGGATACAGCCAAATTGTGTAGATAAAACTCACACAGGAGATTCCTGATATGCAAAGGTGAGTCCCTGTATGCTTCATAAAACTCCTCAGCAGTATTTAAAGAAGGATTCTTACCTTTCCAGACTCTAATTAGCTGGAAGTTCAAATACAGCTCCTAGAGATACATTGCATAGACGGGTGAGGGTGCTCGACATTGCATTAGCTGTGGAATGAGCTCTACTACCTGGTTGAGAGTGTCATTCAAGTTAGCAATTTCTAGATTCTTGTTCTGGATTATCCTTTGCAGTCTCTCAATTTCCAGTGCAGAAGCAGTTTGTTGTTGTTGAAGCTCTTCAAAACATGTCATTCCTACAACAAAGTTTGTGACATGAAGTGGTGGTCTATGATTATAGCATACTGCAGGTGTCTCTTGTACTTCTTCAAGTACATCCTTCTCTTCTTGTTCTTCTTCTTCTCCAATTACTTCTACATGATGTGATTCTTCAAGGTTATCCTGTGCCAAATCACCATCCTGTTGCTGACCTTCCTGTAGCTGCTCCTCTTCGGCCAGAAAAAAACCGGTTCTTCCTTCTTATCACATTCCATACCTTCCTGTAGCTATTCTGCAATGGCAGCCAACTCATCCAAGTCATCCCTTTCAGGTGTACTCACAACCTCCTTGATAACAGGTTTCTCATTTCTCAGTTTAGGACTGGAAGGATCTGAAGGTGGTGTGGCAAGAGTAATATTACATGATTGGCGGGCCACCTGGTTTTGGAGCCTACAGCTCCTTCTTATGGAGGAAGGAACTATTTTATGCCTTTTGGAAGGTGTTGCTGCAGGAACAGAGAAATCTCCCTTTGGCTTCCTTTTTACAGGCTCAAGGGTTGCTACAATAGGTGACTTTCCTTTCCTATCCTTGGGAGATGGCTCAAGAATTTTGCTAGAACCTTGTGCTGGTGGCTTGGGAGTTCTTTCAGAAAGAGGAACATCATCCTGTGAGTCGGATGATTTCTGAGGAGGAAACCTATCAGCAGAGGTCTGGCCCACGGACTGAGAGGTGCATTGCTTAAAGGTAAGAGGTTCACCCCTAGGTCCTACATTTTGAATTTGAGGGCTGAATTGGATAGTGAATTCCTCCCAAGTCATCCCTGATGCATCATGAATGGATTTTTCAACAAGCAACTTAATAAGACAATGGTGAGATACAGAGTTAACCCTACCCTTCCTAAATTCAGTAGCACTGTTGGATAGCAAGTTATAAAGGAGGTCGAGAACATTCATCAACAGTCCATGGCGTAAATGAGACAAGAATTTAAAATAATGAGAATGTAGGACTAAAAACCTACCTTCACAGGTTATGTATTTGATGATGTACCCTGCCCGTGACACCCAGTCCTGCGAAAAACTCATTCTTTGCGTACCTTGCTTATCCACTCGCAGAGGAGGATCATTAGGTCGAGTGAACTCAACCCTGGCGCTTCTTGCATCTCTACCTCTGGGAAATGGTTCTTCGACCTGTGGTAACCCCGTAATCTTAGCAATTCTATCAATTGACGCATTGATTGTTATGCCCCTAACTTTTGCTTCCCCATCTTGAAATGTCCTCATAAATTCCTCTACAATGTCTATATTAAAAGTCCCCAGCTTCAGGAAGTAATTGAGCCACCTATATTGTCTAAATAGTGGCATAAGCAACACGTCCTGTAACATGATACTATGGTTTGTAGGCTCATGCCGAATCGGCTGACCTCCCATTTCCTTGGATTTTCCTCACCTAGGGTTTTTTCAAGTAAACTCCCTATAGCCCAACTATTGAATCTTCTACAATTCTTCAGTACTCTGCCCTTCCCCTCAACCGAAACTTTTGAACTACTTTTCAAAAGTGACAGAAAAATAAGGAAAACAATATAATCATGCAATCTTTTGGAGGGAGAGAGTAATCATGGATAATTGGAATACATTCAGGTTCATTATGACAGGAAGGAAAGACTGTTTGATTATTAATTATAGTTTCCAAATATTGGGGGTGCGTGACAACAGATGGAACAAGCTTTTGGCAGTGATGTGGCAGAAGTTAAATCATAGAGAAGTGTGCTCAATCGTGCGAACAAGCCAAAAGAAATGGCAACCATATAGGAAATTTGTTTTCACTAATTAATACTAAATTAAATGCAATAAATAAAGTAACTTAAACTATCTTAAAGTGAAGTGGAGCGTACCTGGAGAGAATCGCCCTAATTATCTGATGTGACCTCCTTCTTCATTGCAATACGTGACACAGAGAAACGTGGATGATATGGGAATGACAGGTGGATGATGTGGAAGAGAGAGAGAGAGTACGGATTATGGATGACGTGATGAAATGGAATGGGATGGAATGGGGATCTTAAAAGATAACCCCTTTATTATGATTTTATATGCACTTTATGCATGGCCTGGGAAATTGAGCCTAGGCTCAATTCTTTTGGCTGCAGGATCACTGCTATCCTACTCAATTTCGAATTGTTTGAGAAATGTTTCCTTGTCAATGGGTTTAAAATAGAGCTTTAGGCGATGCCCATTGACTAATAGCTTGAACTGGACTTCATCAATGGTCCTTAATTGAACAACACCATTGGTGAATACCTCTTCTATCTCATATGGACCCAACCATCTGGTTTGCAATTTCCCTGGACTGTCCTTATACCATGAGTCGTAAAGCAGAGCCCAATCTCCTGCTTTGAATTTCTTTTCCTTGATGTGCTTATCATGCCACCTTATTCGTTGATTTTGTATCATCTCTGTGTGTTGCAGGGCATTCTTTCGGAGCTCATCCAGTGCATTGAGCTGCATGACTCTATCCCTTTGTGCAGTTGTTAAATCCATGTCCATCTCTAATGTTGTTCTTAGAGTCTTATGTTTGAATTCAATTGGCATCACAACTGTTTTACCATACACCATTTCAAAAGGTGTACATCCTGTAGCAGTCTTCCAGGTAGTTTGGTAGGCCCATATAGCTTTTGGTAACCTTGCGGCCCAGTCCTTTTTATGCAAATCTTCAGTTTTAGTCAGAATAGTCTCTATGTCCCTGTTGGTGACTTCAACCTGGCCATTAACCTGGGGATGATAAGGAGTTGATTTCCTGTGACGTATATTGTATTCATTTACTAAGGCTGTGATAAGTGTAGAAATGAATTGTGCTCCTTGATCTGTCACTATTTCCCTAGGGACACCAAAACTAGTGAATATTTTCTCATATAAGAATTCAGCCACTTTATTATCCCTAGCATGCTTCATAGGTTTAGCTTCTACCCATTTTGTCACATAATCTGTGCATACAAGGATGTAGGAATTACCATTGGAAGGTGGATCAATTGGTCCTACAAAATCTAGTCCCCATTTGTCAAAGGGTGCAACAACAACTTGTGGAAATAGAGGCATCTCATCAAAGCAAGTTGGTCTTCCCATCCTTTGGCATCTGTCACATCTCTTGGTATATTTGGCTGCATCTCTATACAGAGTTGGCCAATAGTAACCAATATTTAAAATTTTTATTGCTGTTCTTTTGGCAGCAAAATGTCCACCACACGGCTCATCATGGCTTGCATGTAATATATCATGAGTGTCTTCTTCTTGTACACATCTCCTCATAACTTGATCTGAACCTGTATAAAACATGCAATCTGCAATCCAAGAAAAGCTAAAACTTTTCTCTACCAATAATCTCTTTTCCTTAGGGAAGAATTGAGGAGGAGTTCTTCCTGTAGCCAGATAATTTGCTATATCGGCATACCATGGGTGAATAACCTTGATTGCAAACAGGTGCTCATCAAGAAAGGAGTCTTCAATAAATGTAGAGTCATCTTGCCTTTGAATTCTAGAAAGGAAATCAGCAACTACATTGGCTTTGCCTGGCTTGTCCACAATTGTAATGTCAAATTCCTGCATCAGCAACAACCATCTTGCCAGTCTCCCGGCTATTGAGCTTTTGTTCATGAGATATCGGATTGCTGCATGATTAGTGTGGACAAATATCTAATAACCTATGATGTAATGCCTGAATTTATTGAGGGAATAGATGATTGCTAACATCTCTTTTTCTGTAACAGTGTAGTTTAGCTCAGCCCCTTGCAGATTTTTGCTTATGTAGTAGAGTGCATGTTCTGTTGAACCACCCTTCTGCCCTAACACGGCTCCAATGGCATAATTTGATGCATCTGTATGAATATGAAATGGAAGTGACCAATGAGGTCCTTTCAAAACAGGTGCCTGTGTAAGGGAAACTTTTAAATCAAGGAATGCTTTTTCACATTCTTTTGTCCAAGAAAAATATGCATCCTTCTTCAACAGGCTGTATAAAGGGCCTGCTATTTGGCTGAAGTCCTTGATGAATCTTCTATAGTATCCAGCATGGCCTAGAAAACTTCTTAATTCTTTATGCTTAGTAGGAAAGGGTAGATTAGAGATGACCTCAATCTTAGCAGGATCAACCTGTATTCTTGCAGCAAAAATATAGTAACCAAGCACTATTCCCTCCTGCGTCATCATGAAGCACTTTTGACTATTCAACGATAGATTATGATCTTCACATCTCTGCAATACTTTTTTCAAGTTGGCCTGAGCTTCTTCAAATGTTGCACCATAAACAGTAAATTCATCCATGTATATTTCCATGCAATCATATGAGATGTCTGAGAAGATACTTATGACTACCCTCTGAAAAGTTGCAGGTGCGTTATAGAGACCAAAAGGCAAAAATGAGTAGGCAAACGTTCCCCAAGGGCATGTGAGAGTAGTCTTTTCTTGATCCTCAGGAGCAATCTTGATTTGATTGTACCTGCTGAAACCATCCAAGAATGAGAAGTACTTTTTTCCAGCTAAATTATCTAGAACTTGATCAATGAATGGAAGAGGGAAGTAATCTTTCTTTGTTTCCAAATTAAGCTCTCTATAATCTACACATACTCTCCATTTTCCTCCTTTCTTAGGAACAATAACCAATGGGGAAACCCACTGACTATCCTAGATTGGGTAGATAAAGCCAGTTGTTAATATTTTTTTCAATTCTTCTTAAACAATCTCTCTCAAGGCTGGATTGATTCTTCTTTGAGGCTGCCTAATAGGTTTGAACTCACTAATATTGAATATGCAATGTGTGTAGAGTTTTGGATCTAAACCCTTCATGTCACCATATTCCCAAGCAAAATCTGACTTATGACTAGTAAACATTTTGACCATAGATTCTTGCTGCTCTCTGGTGAGGTTTTTATTGATACTCAAGGTCTTTCCTATGGCTACCTCAACTTGAGAGGTTAAATCAACCATAGATACCTCGGGCAGAAATGGCATTTCTACCTCGTGGGGTAGCAAGCTGTGTAAGCAGTCAGTTGCTGCAGGATAATGGGCTGATGCAGATGGAGGAAGAATGGTCTGCAAGGAGCATGGATTTTTTTCACAATGAAAGTATTCGATACCATAGTTATTTAGCAGGATATTGGATAGTATATCTTCTTCTTCTTCTTGTGCAACAAAAGGCTCTGTGGTAATCATCATTAAATTGGCCACAGAATTCACTTCCTCCTCTTCTCCCAAATCTGGCCAAACAACCTCTCCAGACTCAAGTTGGGGCTGGGCTAGAGAATAGAGGGTAAGCTTCTTTGTGCTATACCCATCAAATATTGTCATGTTACCCGACCTAAAATCAATGTAAGCATCAACAGTAGCCAACCAAGGCCTTCCTAGTATGACAGGGTATCCCCCCAATGATGCCTTTGGAGATAAGACCATAAAGTCAACAGAATACTCCTAGGAATCCAAGGTGACTACCAGGTCTTCAACTACCCCATCAGGTTTGACAATTGAGCTATCAACAAGCTGCAATATTGTAGGTGTAGCCCTTAGGTCAGAAATATTAAGTTTTACAACTAGGTCCTTTTTCATGACATTGATAGCTGCACCAAGATCCACTAAAGCATTCTTAATCTGCAACCCATTAATATTGATCTCCACCACAAGACTGCCCGAGTCTAAATATTTTGGGATGGTAAGCTTCCCTAACATTAAATCAAAGAGTTGACCTATGACATGGACAATTTGAGGGTCTTTCTTTTTCCTCCCCGGTTTCTTCAAACATGCCTCCTTGATGGCTTTGCTATAGATAGGTACCTCTTTGATTGCTTGGAACAAGGGAATTTTCACACATATATGATTTAGCTAGTTAAGGATGTCAAAGGTAGGTTCCTCTTGTTTTTTTGCTTTCTCACCTTCCAACCTTTGTGGGAAAGGAGGGAACACTTTATTAGATGCCTTAGGTAATGTTGGAATCTGAACTGGCTCATTTGGTTGGGCTTGGTCATTGGTATCTTCTTCTTGGTCAGTACCCTCAGATGGAAATTCTAAGATTATGGGAGGAGATGGTGTGGGCAACATAGTTTATGAACGTAAATTGATATTATTCAGGTTGATAGCATAGGAAGGCTGATGATTAGGGTCAATAAAATAGACTTGTTGTTGCTATTGCTACTGGTTATTTGGATTGGGTGCTGCCTGAACAGGTAGTTGGGTTGGCTTTGGATTCTGACCTTAATTAGTTGTAGGAGGTGGCATAATGGATTGCTACTGCGGTTGCTGCAGGAAACCAGTGGATGGATTTGACCATTGTTGGCCTCCTCTCCATTGGTTAGACTACTGCCAATTCCCTTGCAGAGGCTGCCACTGATTTTACCGTGGTGATTGCCAATTCCCTTGTGAGGATTACCAACGGTTTTGCTGGGAATTTGGCCAAGGGTTATTCCACTGAGGTTGGGAGTATGGCCCATAGTTTGGAGGGTACTGGTTTTGCCATTGACTATTATATGAACCAAAATTTTGCAAAGGGTCCTAAGGCATACCTTGTCTTCGGGCCCATAGCCTGCGCTGAGCAACAAAGAACACTTCCTCCTCTCCTTCAATGGTTTTGAACTCAGTAGGGAGATGCTACACCTCTAAATTAGCCACTGCTTTGCATTGACAGTCTTTCTTCCTTTGTCGACAGTGGGGGCAATATTCAGCTAACATTGCCTCAACTTCTTCTTTCTTCCTTTTAGCTTGCATCGTATCTAGTTGAGTAGCTACATCATTGATGATATCCTACTTGAAGCCATATAAGAGATTAGTAATCTCCCCTTTAGATATTCCAGAGCCACTTCCTTTTATAGAAGAGGGTCTAAATCCTCTTCCCTTCTTTACAGCTGCTCTAGAGTAATTGAGACAGATTTTCTTGATATCATCCCAATCACTTTGGGTGACATCACCTCCTGCCATGAGGTCAAGGGCCTCCATGCAAGTATCATTAACTCCTCTCAAGAAGAGAAGTTTTTGAGATTCCTCATTCAGCTCATGATGAGTATTCTTCTGCACACTAAACAAGAACCTTGACACATAATCCTCCAAGGTTTCATCCTCCTTTTGTGACATTTTGAAGATGTCATCTCCTCTCATATCATTTCCTCTACAATATTCTTTATATTTTCCCAAGAACAGAGTCTTCATTTCATCCCAAGTGTTAGCTACATTAGCTCCCAATCCTATGAACCATCTCAAGGCTGCCTCCTTTAGAGTAGAAGGAAACAATTTCAGCTTGTGTGTTGAGGTTGTATAGTCATAGCTTCTGCAAAGGATGTCAAATTCAAACAAGAAGGTATGAGGGTCCTCAGTAATAAATCCATAGAACTTTGGCAGTACTGAGGCATGGATGTTCTTGAGGTTATTATTGTCATGCAGGTCAGGGATTGGGAATGGAAAAATAGGATTTTCCATTCTTGGTTGTGTTCTTGGATTAGCTCCTGGTTGAGGAACTACAAGAGCAAGGGAATTATGTGATTTTGTCTCTTCGGATAGGCTAAAGCTTTGTTCAGAGGAAGAAGATGAGGTAACTAAGTTTTGGCCAGCATCCAAATATGGGGCGTCTTGGAATAGGTTTGGTTCAATTTCTTCAATATCTATGCTCCTTGGAAGGAATCTTCCAAATTGGTCTCTTCTTCTATGCATACAACAAAAGTGAACTAACTTATGGAGAAGCTGGAATGCAGAATTCTAACTAAAAATACTAAGAATGAAATCTTAAACTCTTTACTAGCATGCCTGTAATAGGTCTTTAGTTTGACACCATCCCCGACAACGACACCAAAAATGCAGTGTTCTTTAATCAACTTAATAACTAGGAACATAAATTGCTCTACTCAGGGATTGAACATCACAACTGGCAGTTATAACCCACTAAAGAACCTCATTTAATTATCAACCCAGGGACATAAACTTGAAATGGGTCAGCACAGTATATGCACTAATCACCCTTCTAGACATACATGATTCCTAAAATGCTTCATGCTGAAATTTAAATTACTGGAAATAACTTTACTGGATAACTTGCTTAGAAATGAAAACTTGAAAGATAAAACTCCTATGTGCCTAGTGGCTGCAGGAACAGTTGATAGCTCTATTTTTCTGTCAGCTGCAGGAACAGTTACTTTACTTCTATGAAAGAAAATACAGCTATTCTATCTTGCAGAATAAAAGTATGGACAGTTCCCTAAGCGGGCCCCCTTAGGTAATGCCAAAAGTAAGTAACAGATTAGGTGAAAAACTTCATAAGCTTTATTGATTTGATGGAATCAAGTACATAGCACAAACTCTTGGCTGAATTTTTGAAACTGAAAAATGTGTTACAGTACTAACTTCTTCTAGCCCATTCTCTGAAGGAGAAGGGGCTATTTATTGAAAACTGACTCTAACTACTAACCAACCTTTCTCTTATAAAATGGGAGGCATTTATTACATTTAACTAACTTAAGCAAGGGAATGAATGACAATGGAAGAACTAAGTCAAATCGGTTAACAATCTTAAAGCGCCATCATCCTGGATTTATGCAACTCCAAGACGCCTGGCCTAGATTTCTGGAACACTCCCCCTGCATGGCGGATGAGTTGAAACTGTCTCCTCATCTTTTGCTGTTGAACCAATCTTCATGGATTTGGTCTTCATTCTTCAAGTGGAAATTGAATTCCCTTCCTCCAATCGGGGTTCCTGCAAAATATCTCGCCATCTTTTCCTGAGGAAGAAGGTTAGCTCAAACACGTTCATCATTTAAGACAATCCATTACTTTTATTTATTCATTCATTAAGTATTAAACTAAGGCAAACATTGTTTCATATATGGTTGTAGGAAATTTTGGTAGTAGAGGCTGTAGGAAGGTTTTATGATCACAAAAGCCATAAAGTATTTATCAGACTAATAAAACATTAAAGATAATAATCATGGGACTTTTTATCAGAATATACTCATCATATTTAAGTTATAAAAAGGTTTATGTCCTATCCCATAATCAGACTGAATGTTTGTTTTAGCATGATAAAAACATAAAAGTATTTATAAAAACATGATCAAAATGAGCCAAAAACTTGGCTCATCAACCATTTCAATATGGTAGGACTCATGAGCGTCCTAAGGGACCATCATTTGCTAAATGCATATCAACAAAGAACAAATGCTTGAAGTAATGAAGAATTGAAGTTGACTTTAATTTATAGTTTAGTATAGTCATTAGATGTTACTTTAAAAGTTATAAAAAATACTAGATAACTTTGTATTTAGTAGTCTACGTTATTTACCATTGAGCTAATTAATCTAATTTATGGTTCAATTATTTTTGTGCATACAAGTTCTCATCCATTAGGTGGTGTGAAGAGGCTATATTTTGATGATCTGCCACAGTATTAGGATTTTCTTGACATGGCATAACTATTTGAGATATACATTTGTATATCGACCATGATATGGCATATGCCACATTTTGTAAATATTATTTTGAGTTGGCATACATGCCAAATTTGTAGATGTACATACATAATTACTCATCGATATTCAACATATTTTATTTGTTTTGTGCATGTTTTCCTACTTTGAAACTTAAAATTTCGTTGTATAATCACTTTATAATGGTTGATATATGATGGATAACATGTTATATCTATTGATTTCTTGAAATATTGCACTTTAATAGTTTATGAATTACATATCATTTTCACTCATATTAAACTATTGTTAAATTTGGTTTCCTTGGGAAACTTCACTAAATTTGATCCCTTTATCATTATTCTCTATATTTGAAACATCCTTTACCCTTTTATTCTTTGATCCATTATCATCCTTAGTCTCTATAGTTTTATTTTGGTACTTATCCTTTCAATAAAGTTAGATTTCCCCTTTAGCAATGATGGATATTTCAATTTGAATATTCCTTTTAAAATTAGTGCATAAAAAAAAATGACATGGAATGCAAATTTTGGCACAATTTTGGCATAATGCAACATGAATAAATTAGCAATAGAGCATACCATACTTCATTTGTAATTCTTTAAAAAATCACATATTTTCATCAAGAAAGATTCAAAATAATATTATAAAAGTAATCATAATAACCTTAGTCTATATCTCCCCATCCCAATTAATCCAACCCAAACCTTAATCCATTATTAAACTATTAAATCAAGCATAAATATCCCATTCATACCAAATTAAATCAATCTAAGCCTTCAAGCAAGACACCAAAAATATAATCCCTATGATCATGGTTATGGTTTTAACAAAGACACCTTTGATGAGGTTGTTGAGCTTTTGGTTATGGTTTTTTGATGAATAACTTGATTTTGTTGAGTTTTATTTTGTGGGATTAAGATCTATCACTTTACATCCAAGATCTACCTTGTATAGTCCAAAAATACACTTGATTTTCTATCCAAAGTCAAAAATTAGTTGAGATGTCAAATTCATCATCAGTTGCTACTATTATATATTTATATATTATTGACAACCTCAATTATTTGATTCACTCCAGGCTTAGAATTTCATATGTCATTGACATGATCTCTAGTTATGTAGGAACCTCATGAACTAAAACATAAGTAAAACTACTAGTTCCTCCACTATACTCAAGGAACTCATAGTTTTGGGATTCTTTATGCAACAGGGGTTGATATTGATTTGATTAGGTACACTAACTTTAATGGGACAATTGATTTTCTTGATTGTAAGTCTACTTCTAGTTACAGTTTCTTACTAGCTTCTAGTGAGGTATATGTTGGCCAAACAAGATGTAAAGTGTCTTTCTCTTTCTTCTAAAGAAGCTAATTATCAAGGTTCTATAAATTCCACTATTATTGTTTATTTTTCTCCAAAATTTTCTTACTAAGTTTAGTATCCAATTATGTAGGCCATCTATTATAATTATAACAATGAGAGTGCTACATTAATCTATTAAAACCTACTCCATTATAAGTGGACCGCACACATTAAGGTTCATATACATTACATTCAAGAGTTCATTCATAGACAAGTCCAAATTCTTCACCATCGCTTGACTATTAAGTAGGTGCCAACATGAATCAATGTAGGAATGTGTGAATGATTTTGATGTGAAAATATATACATGCATGATATTCATGAACATACATAAGTACCTGTGCATACACATAATATTTTTTATTCTATTCATCTTTTCATTATAATCATCATTATTTGCATATGTTCAACAGACTTAATCATGATTACACATACATGTGACATTTTTCAGCATACACATGACATTCATAATCATCATATTTTGCATTCATTCTACCATCAATATAACCAATAATGCTTATATATCATATTTTTTATGTCCTTATGTATAAATACATCTTATATCATCTTTTAACCATCATAATCATCAATACAACTAATAACAACCATATAATTTTATCAATTTCCTCATGTACAAATACATCAATGCATCTTGCTATCAAGCTAGATCCTAGATGCATAACTAATATGTGCCCTTGATATCCTTGATTTGTAGAATACACCTGAAATAATTGCTACTCTCAAAGACACTTGCATTGCAATATTATAAAAAAAAAAAAGAAAAATAGAAAGAACACCAAGTAAAAGTAATTGAACAATGAAAGCAACATGAACTCCAATGTTGGATATATTGCCATCATAACCTCATGTCTTAATAAAAGCTTGTTTTGAGAGATGTATGCATATAAATATTAGAAAAGTAATGATTATAAACAACATGAACAACAAAGTCAACTCATCATTCTCTGAAATCAAATATAAGATTATAAATCAAGAGGCTAAAGTATATGAAGAAGACACCTCCTTATGAATTATATTGAATGTGTCCTCAATGTTGAAAAAAAATGTTATAACTTTCTTTTGAATTGCTTCTTGACACATTATTTTCTACCAAAAATACCTGCATTTGTTAAGAATTATTAACAAACATAAACTCAAACCTACTTTTGACTCAACAATGGTTAAAATTAAACATGAATATTGGAAAATGAAAAAACCGTAATTTTTTAGTAATTATGACAAATGGGTGGCATGGAAACATTGAGGTAGGTAGGTAAATACTAGGGAATGTCTCTTTTCATTGCCCAAGTCACCCAATCATTCAAGGGTAGTCTCTAAAGAGCCCTAAAAACAAGAAATTGTCAAACTATGACGAAGTCATTTAGGGACCTCGTGGTGTGTTGAAATGCTTTGTCTGGACTTATAGGTGGATATAAAATCCCTCAAACCAACTTCTCTTGATTTTGGTCAACTCAACACTGTTTTCGTTTTCTAGTGTCAAATGTATTCTTGCAAAAATTATCAGTGGGAAGTAGTGCAAAAATGGAAAAAAACCAATTTTTTTGTTTTTCTGCATCATAGAGCGAAACCAAGTACACCGACACATCAAGGTGGATAGGTAAATGCTATGGAAGGCCTATTTTTTTACCAAATCCCAAGGCCTCCTTTTTTCCCAAATCCCCCCATGATTATGGAGTGCACTAATCCGGGGTAGTCTTGAAAGTGTTGTAAGAGGAAAAAATGCAAAATTGTTAAATTTTTAATATTTTTGACAAATGGGCAACATGGAAACATTGAGGTAGGTAAGTGAATACTAGGGAAGATCTCTATTTGTTTCCCAATTAACCTAATCATTTTGGGATGATTTTTTTAGGTTACTCTCTAAAGAGCCCTAGGAGCAAAAAATTCAAAAATTATAAAAAAATTAGCATTTTTAATAAATGGGAAGCGTGAAATTTTCAAAGTAGGAAGGTAAATACTAGGGAAATTCTCTTTTTGTTTCCCAAGTCACTTGATTACTCTAGGGTACTCTTTTCGGGGTAGTCTTTAAAGAGCCCTAAAAGTAAAAAATTGTCAAATTATGACAAAGTTGTTATGGGAGCTCCTGATGCGTAGGAATAATTTGTCTGATTCAAACCAAATTGTCTTAGTTTTGGCCAAATCAATACTGTTTGTCTATTCCATTGTCAAATGCATTCTTGCAAAAACTGTTAATGGAAAGTAGTGCAAAAATGGAAAGAATCATCTTTTTGTTTTGTGCATCATGGAGAGAAATTGAGTATACCAACACATCAAGGTGGGCAGGTAAACGCTACATAAAGCCTCCTTTTTTTGCCATTTTTAAAAAATGGGCAGCGTGAAAACATTGAGTTAGGCAAGTAAATACTAGGGAAGGTTGTTGGAATATTGAGTTGTTTGTGAGTTATTTCGGTGTTTTCATTGATGTCAACCCCTTGTATGAAGAGAGTGTTGGAATTTTATTGGTGTTGATGATGTCAACCCCTAGTATTGGAGTTGTTAGAGCTTAGAGTTGCTTGTATTGATGTCAACACAATGTTGTTGGTGTTTTTATTGATGTCTCACTTTAGTATAGTTATATAAGTTATGTGTGTTTGAGAGATTGTTGGATATGCTGTAGAGTGTTGTAGATGTTGTGTATGTGTTGAATAGGTGTTAGTAATGTTGCTGATGTAGTTGGTTCACTTGGTTTTCAGGTGCTTTTGAGAAAATTTGAATAAAAGAGAGTTCAATGTGATAGAGGTGTGTTCAGTGTTTTTCTCCATTTTTCTTCATGGTTGAAGATATTCTTATGCAGTTTGGACATGATGATAAGGGGTGTTCAAAGGTGTTATATCCAAATTTTCAAGTTTTGGATCGTATTGCAGTGGGAGATGTGTTTGACAATATGTCTATCTAGTGAAACAAGGTCTTTGGGAGAAATGAGATTGCTCCACATTTCTCCGTAGTGAAGGTTTTAGTGTTGAAAATTTGGGAACATGATTATAATATCTGTATCTACCTTCCTATGAGGTTTTAGGTGCTACGGAGTTCCACAAGGTTGTTTGGTGAGTTAGATGCCTGTGCTAGTGTGTCTGGTCACACAAAATGGAAGTGTTCTTCAATTTCAGGTGGTTACAATAGTAGTATTGAACATTTTTGATGATGTGGAATATTCTAAGATATTGTAGAGTGTTGATGTACGGTCTTCAAGATGTTTTCAGACTTAGAGAAGCATTTTTGGGTCACGTGTTGGTGTTAGTGTAGGTTGGGCCAACTTAGCATGCTAGCACTAATTACAGAGGATGATCGTTGCTTGAGGAAGTGTTGAGAAGTGTGTCAATATAGATTTGGGTTCCAACTAGGTTGTGGCATGGTCTTCCTTCACTTCTTAATACAATGGAAGTGTTTGGCGCCAACCTATTTGGTGCTACACATTTGACGTGCATATGTTTCCTTAAGGTTGACCTAAATTGAGATTGTTTTAGGTTGCGAAGGGTATAAATACAAGACAAATTGTTATGTGGATGAAGTGTGAAGTGTGTGATGCGAATGAGATCAAGTGTTATGATTTGAGTGCAAGCTTTAATGTCTATGAATTTCAGATGTAGTGAGCAAAAGGTGTCTATATTTCAATTTGTTTAATGAGTTGTTTGTGCTTCAATGAAACTGTACCTTCAACATGAGTGAGATGCATTGTTAGTGTAAGATTCAAAAATAAAAAATAGCTAAGACCAAGTAGCAACCAATCTACCTAAGATATAAGCCAAAATCCCAAATCTAAACAAGAGAGTACAAATGATAAAAGGGATCAAACAAGAGTGAAAACAGAAGACAAACTCCCATATCAAAGTTGCTTCATCTCCCTTGCTTCTCCATTCTTTCTCAAGTTGCAAATATTTTCCCTCAAATTCTTTAAATGTTGGAATACCTACAAATGACAATGACAAGATAGCAAGAACTTTGGAGAAATGTGGTTGAAAGGAAAAAAATGAAGAGAAGACCTTTTATAGAAAAGATTTCAAACGGATGGACAAGATCGATCTTCTAGAAAGATGCCAAGATCGACGGTGGAGGATTCATGCACCACAAAGTAGTGGGCTAGGGATAGCTAAGGATAGACATCCAAGATTGAAAGAAGACCAGAGAGAATTAATGGTCAAGATTCAAAGAGGAGAGAGTGGAGGGAAAATAGAGGAATTAAGTAATAAAATTATTTAATTCGTGAGAAGAGCATCTTTGACCACATTTTAAATTTGGTAAAAGATAATGGAGGTATAAATAATCATTTTAGATTATTTATTTATGGAGGAAGGGAAAATGAATATTTAATTTAAATGGTTATGCAACCGTTTAAATTAAATATAGAAGAAAATGGCAAAAGGGAATTAAATAATTAAGTTAGATTAATTATTTAATAGAGGGAAAATGGAGAGGGAGTTAAATAATTCAAACAATTATTTAACCAAGGAAGGACAAAAAGGATTAGTGAATAGACAAATAATTAAAAATAATTATTTAACTATAGATGAATAATTAAATAAATGATAATTTATTTAATTATAGAGGGAAAGGGTATTATCAACACAATTAAATAAATATTTAATTTATTTAATTGATCAAAGGAGAACAAAGACCAAGAAAATGAATTAATTAAATAATTAATATTATTTAATTAATAGAAGAATGTGATCAAATAAAATATTTAAATAATGCAGGGGTGAAGACCAAGACAAGGGAAAAATGACACTTGTACACCAAGACATTTTTTAGTGTCTACAATTAGCAGTTCATATTTGGCAGTGAGCCACCCTTTCTTCCATTATTATTTCTTCTAGACAATGAGTCCTTTTGGCAAGGAGTCTTTCTTCTTTTTTGGGTAGTAAGCCCTTGGCAATGAGCCTCATTGTATTTAGTATTAAAAAATTCATATATTAGTGAGCTAATCCTCATCGTAGTTTTTCCCTTCTTGGTTTTTCCACATAAATATGGTGTTCTTATGTGTGTGGATGTGTTTGTATTGTTGGTTTACATGTTTACATTGTGTTAATGCATGTTAAGGGTTTAATGGTTGCTAAGGGTTTGAAAATATATTGAAAGTTTGAATGTTTAAAGTATACAATAGATTTCACCCCCCCTCAGTTGTCCTGTGCATCTAACAATTGATATCAAAGTTGTGGTTCCTAGGAAGAAGCTTAACTGCTTGAGGTATATCTGGATGACACATAGGAAGGGTTTCAAAGATCCTATGTTCAATGGAAAAAATTATGCCTACTAGAAATCTAGGATGGAGTCCTTTTTGGTCTCCCTTGGATTTGGTATTTGGCAGTTTGTTGAAAAGGGATATACTATGCCTGTAAATGGTTCAACAAGTGATGATGAGATCAAGGATTATGGAAAAAAGGGCAAATAAAATAATGTTATCTTAAGTGATTTTTTTGATACTAAACTTGGAAAGGTGATAAGTCTAAAAAATGCTAAGGAGGTCTATACAAAGCTGAAAAGTATCTATGAAGGAGATGACAAGGTCAAAAAAGCAAATATGCAAAACTAAAAAGCCAAATTTGAAACCCTAAGGATGTCTGAAGATGAAGATATTACTACCCACATGCTCAGAGTTGATGAAGCTTTCAATGCCATCAATAGTCTTGGTGGAAACTTGGATGAAAGTGAAGTTGTCAAAAAGGTATTAAGAACTCTGCCTAAATCTTATAGTTCTAAAGTTTCTGCTATTGAGGAAGCTCAAAATTTGGATAATTATTCTAGAGATCAAATGTATGGTGCTTTAACTTCTTTTAAGATGAGATATTTTTGTCAAGATTCTACAAATAAAGAAACTAATTTTAAAGTATGCAAAGTGGAGAAAGATGATGAATTAGATTAGAATGATTTTGATGAGGTGGAAGCAAATTTTGTGAGAAGATTGAAGAAAGGAAAGTTGGAAAATATAAAGGTAAACTACCTTTCAAAATTTTCGATTATGGAAAGATAGGTCATTATGCTTCTAAATGTCCATTCAAAGTTACTAATGACAAACAAAAGGATTATAAGGGTAAATATGTCAAGAAGAGTTATTATGTTGAAAAGGACACTTTTATGATGAGAAATTAGATTATCCGGATGAAGGAAGTTATGAATTCTTGCTCATGGATTTAAATGTCGAAACTAATTCTACTGATCTTGAAATATGTGTGAAGGAAAGTGCTCCAAAATAGGCCATAACTTTGAAGGAACTATGTTAACTACTTTTCATACTAGAGAGGATAATAATTACTAGATCATTGATAGTGGATGCTCAAATCATATGACAGGTGATAAGAGTAAGTTTTTTAATCTTGAAAAGTATGATGGTGGTCTTGTTAAGTTTGGTGATGATACATCTGCTAAGATCTATGGAAAAGGTTCAATTAGTTTTGATGGAAATCATAATAAAAATGATTGTTGAAAGAACACCAATACACTAAGAGGGGGGGTGAGTTAGTGTATTTTTTATCAAGTTCATCCAACAAACAAGATTTAAGATTTCACAAAAAAGAATCACACATAAAGAAGACACAAAATATATGTGGAAAACCCTATAAGGGAAAAAACCATGGTGAGAAAAGTTGTTTGAGTCTACTACTCAAATCCAACCTCATAATAAAATATTTTACATATGTTTTTGATAAAGTAAGCAGAATTTATAGGGTGATGTACCCTTTACACGATGATCCCAAAGGGCCAAAACTAAACATCATTTTTTTTTACCATAACAACATACGTGAGACACAAACATAGCCTAGAAACAGCAGAAAAACAACACATCACAAACCCAACCACTAATTGTCTACACCCTCCCATTTATTGACAAGGATGTTTAACACATCTTCCCTAATCTAGCTGGGGCCTTCATCCATGGTGTTCTTCTCCATATCGTCCTTGAACATATTTGAGAGAGTGAGAGCCAACCTATGAATCATTTTGATAGTGAATCAGGCCAAACAGTAAAATTTACGATTCAACTTAGCAACCTGCTCCTGAAGCACTTCAAGCTCATCCACCTTACCTTCCTTGCTCTGGATCTTTGTATCAGCACTAGCCCTAAAATCTGAGGACTTGGTAGAGTCATCTCGAAGCATCTAGTTCAAATTAGAGAAGTGACTACAGTCTTCTATGGGTCCTTTATCCTTCCACTTCTCAGTAGATTTAGTGCGTTCAATACTGTTGCCAATATGAACCAAGTCACTGGAGATATCATCAACAAGGTTCTCTTTCTTGTGTTTCACCAAACTTTGGGATGCTCTCACACTCATCTATTACATCCCCATCTCAAAGCTAGCACCCACTATAGTATCACCCTTTGAATTATTTTCCTTGGCATATTTACCTTCCTCACAAGCTGAGGCACATTTTTTCCTTTCTTTTTAGTTGCAATTTTGCTAACCTTCTTGTGTTTCAGTTCATAAAGCCCAGCCGCAATGCTTGACTAGGCCAACCCGGCCTCATTTTTCATTTTCTTCGGGTGAGGAGTGGCTAAATTCTTAGTACCAGGATCATCCTTAGGGATGGGAGATTTCCTCTTTGAGGCCTCCAAAATAGAAAGGGAAGGGTTAATAGGGTTAACTTTTGGGGGTTCCAACTCTTCCATGTGCACAACCAAGATGGGTTTGGGATGGACTAGAGCTGAATGGAATTGGTAGAGCCTATGGATTAGGCCTTGGTGCAACAGTAAAGGAGGCAAAAAATTAGGGTTAAGAGTGGTAATTTCTCGAGATTCTTTGATGGAACTTTCTAAAGAACAAAGAAAAAAGAAAGGGAAGCTAAGCCGAATCTTATGCCTAAGGTGATTTAATAGGGGTAAGTGGTAGAAATAAAATAGATAAGTAGGAGGTATTTTTCATAGAATTTCAAATTATGATATTGCTATCAAGATTCAACTGTGTAGTTTTTGAGTCAAACTCATTGACCCATGTTTCATAAGTAGTGGTTCACAAGAACCCATCTCTCATGATAATGAATGGTCCACTTAGCACTCATTACATCTAGGTGATGCCCATAGAGGTGAATCACTAGACCATCTTGAGAGATCACCATCCCAATACTACTCCAGCTCAAGCGCGCTTAACCATAGAGTTTTACCAAGGTTAAGCCCACTTAGCTTGCAACCCCATTTGTAAAACCTTCAACAAGTGTTGTGCCTTATGAACCATTCATCATAGAGCCCCTTTAGCTCATCAATTGATAAGTAGGAGGTATTTTTCATAGGTTGAATCCTGATAGTAATATCATAATTTTACACATCACGGAAAATACCTCCTACTTATCAATTGATGAGCTAAAGGGGCTCTATAATGAATGGTTCATAAGGCACAACACTTGTTGAAGGTTTTGCAAATGGGGTTGCAAGCTAAGTGGGCTTAACCTTGGGAAAACTCTATGGTTAAGCGCACTTGAGCTGGAGTAGTATTAGGATGGGTGACCTCCTCGGATGATCCAGTGCTTCACCTCTATGAGAATCACCTCGATGCATTGAGTGCTAAGCGGAACATTCATTATCGTGAGAGATGGGTTCTTGTGAACCACTACTCATGAAACATGGGTCAACGAGTTTGAATCAAAAAATACATGGTTGAATCTTAATAGGAATATCATTATTTGACACGCTGTGGAAAATACCTCCTTATCAATTGATGAGCTAAAGGGGCTCTGCGATGAATTGTTCATAAGGAATGACACTTGCTAAAGGTTTTGCAAATGGGGTTGCAAGCTAAGTGGGCTTAACCTTGGGAAAAATCTATGGTTAAGCACTCTTGAGCTAGAGTAGTACTGGGATGGGTGACCTCCCGGGATAGTCCAATGCTTCACCTTTGTGAGCATCGCCTAGATGCAATGAGTGCTAAGTGGACCATTCATTATCATTAGAGATGGGTTCTTGTGAACCACTACTCATGAAACATGGGTCAATGAGTTTGAATCGAAAACTACATGGTTGAGTCCTGATAGCAATATCCTAGAAATAAAATACTTTGAGTCTACCCTCAAGGGTAACGTATTTCATGATGGCAAGGTAGAATTTATCCCATGGCTCAGGAAAAAATTCATGGTCGAAACCTGACTACTTTTTCACTTGCTTCTCATTTCCCTTAAAGAACACGTTCAGACTCACCAAGTCCTACATTTTGGTGTGTTTTTTATACTTCATTCCCTCACATGAAAGGCCAGTAGCCTTACCAATCACCTCTTCATAAATTTTGAAAGCTATGCCACCCATGGTGACCCGTCAATCCTTCCAAGAACTAGCAAGTCAGGCTAGCAGCATCATGTCATGACCCACAAGATTCTCCATAACTAGTGCTAGCCCACCTTCAGAACATATATGCCAATCCAGAGGGTCTTGGTGAAACTCCTCGTAATTTTTTGTCTTAGTTCTAAATCTATCTCTGCCCATCATGATCCACAACACACAATAGCCCAAAGAACACTGCCTGAAAATAAAATGATCGTTGAGAGAATACCATTTCAAAAATAAACTTTACAATGCCAACCGAGATGAAAAGGTGTAATATAGGCAATGTGACGTTTACACGTGTCGACTGTCAATCCTGATGAAAATCACCACACTGGCCCATAATCATCACAAGAAAACCCAAAATTAAAACAATTAAGAATAATAATGGGATCCAAATTTAAATCCCAAAAGCTAATCAACTTAAAGAAGTTACACACTTCCCAGAGCCAAATGAATGCAGGGGGAAGATTTCAAAATTTTAATTACATTTGATAAAATCTAAGGTGAATCAAAAGGTGCCTTAATTTGGAATTATTAAACAATATGGCGAAGTCCATCCTTTTACATGAACTCCAATGGATTTGAAAAGATGTGTTGTACCATTGGCAAGGCAGCCCGTAAAGGTTAGGGGCCCCACCCAAGCTGAAAATAAGATAAAAAACCCCCATGGCCACCCACTTCAGCCTAGCCACCTTATTGGCCAAAGATCAAACCAACCAATGATCCATCAAGGAATGCCACCTGTACGTAGAAAATAATGACAGATTAATCATTATTAATAGAATAATTCCTTTGCTCCAAGAGGATTAACCTTTGAATAGAAATCAAAAGAACATCTATCTTTCTCCAACATTTTATAATCTACCAGGTGGACCCCAAGTTAGCAAAGTCGTCAACCACCTAGTTACCTTCCTGAAAGCTATGAGCCAGGTGATACCTTTCCAATTTAGAGATTAAGATATTAATATACCCAATAGGATATTCCTTAAGTCCCAACCAAGGAGGAGACCCAAGTTGATAGATTTTATCATTGTTTTAGAATCCCCTTCAATCTCTAGATTCTTAATGCCCAAAGTGACAACAATCTCGACGCCCTTGAACAACGTTTAAGACTCAGCCACCATAGAAGAGTGAATACCAATACCACCAAAAAACTCAACAACCAAGTTAACCTGATTGTCTCTTATAACACCTCCTATACTAGCTGGACTAGGGTTCCCCTTAGCCACCCCATCAAAATTTAGTTTAAACCAGTCCTCGATTGAAGGTTTCCAAATGGTGTTTTTCCTAGCAAGAGATTTGTATTTTTCAAAGGCATCAATGCAAAGAACGATTTTTTAGGCCTTAGCCATCTTGATCTCCCAAGTAGTTGGGGCAATATCTGGTGGTTTCCACTTGAGCAAGGAGAGACTTTCTGAGATAAGTCTCGACCCACAATTGAACACATCCTTCAGACTCTTCTCAGTGTCACGGAACAACTGGTTGTTCCTTTCCTTCCAGATGCACCAGGTGATGATGGGGGAAATTTTCCTCCAAATTTCCAAAGGAAGGGGATGCCAAAAAGGACCATTACAGCCTTGCACAAAGGAAACCAAATCTCTATTCAAGGTCCAGTATGTCTCCAACTTTTGAAAAATAAGGTCCTAGACACCAACGAAAAATGGATAGTGTAGAAGCATATGCTCCACAATTTGTTCATTGTCTTTGTGCAACAAGCACCTGTTCAGGATTTGGAATCTCCTCTTTCTTAGATTATCTTGGGTTATGATCCTATTATGGAAGGTCGTCCACCAAAAGAAATTTATTTGAGGAATCAAGTGATAGTTCCAGACCTTCTTCCATAATTTACTTTGTAGGCCCTTGTCCGACAACAAACCGTAAGTTGTTTGGACAGTAAATTCACCCTTACTATCCAAGGCCAAAAAGAAATCATCTTCAAAATCCAATAGAGGAATTATGTGCTGAGAGAGTAAGACCTATTGGATGTTGTGGTTGTGTTGCTGATATGTGGTTGTCATTTATTTCAACACTATTAGCATTTAATCTGCTTAAGGCTGTATACGTCAAGGAGATTGAGAAAATTGTATTAAATATAGTACAGAAAGCCAGTGGAGCTAAGAAGGTCATAATGTTGGAAAGACCTATGTGTTGAAGATCTGAAGGTACGCTTCAAAGGGTTTGTTGTTGAATCTTTCTAGTATGTTGTCTGAAAGTTTCAAAGGTGTACATGAAGATTTGTGGAAGTTATGAAGATTTGTGTGCTTACAGTTATTCAATTTCTGTAGATGGTGTTCTTAATTGAAGCAAATGAAATTTTGGTAATTTCATGTGTTGCGCATGTACTTGTGACATTCATGGATGAGTCTAGATTATTCTCTATCCTTTTTGTATGTCCACAGTGATTGGAGTGTTCGTGATCAAAGATTTTTTTGATGTATGCCCGAGTGTTCATGTTCTTGGCTGACATTGTGGTGTTAACATGTTGCAAATCCATGAGGATTAATTTTTTATTGTTTGGCATGTTTGGAGATGTTTGTTTGGGTCCTCACTATGATGTGACTAACTTGTGTTGGTGTGCATTGTAATTTATTCATGTATTAAGGCCGACAGTTGTAATTTATTCTTTATTTGTGGCCAACTAAATAGTGGTTGTAAATCCGTGTAGCAGATATATATATATGAGATTATTTTTCTCATTTATATGTGAGTGCTAAAGTGTACAAGTGATGTACAAGTGTGAATAAAGATCAGATCATTTAGAGTAGAGTGTGGAAGATTTTGAGCAGAGGGTGGAAGAGTTTGAAGAAGTTTTTATGTGCCTAATCGGAACTGTCATCAGGCTTTTGTATAAGCTATTTTCTTAGTTCAAATTCATCAGATAGATTTAATATGATTTTTGTATGTAAGGCAGTGAGCCTTCCCTTTGAGCAGTGTGCTCTAGGAAATGCGCCTGAATGCAAGTGCATTCTCTTTTCATTCTTCATTTTAATTCTAACAGGGTATAATCTTGTGGACTAACATCCATCGTGGTTTTTCCCCTAATAGGTTTTCCACCTATAAAATCTTGGTGTTCATGTGTCTCTGATGTGTTGTTAATTTAATGCTTGCACTAGTAATTATCAAATCTATGATATAAGGTTGTTTAATGTTGTATAAGTTTGGTTTTGGTAACAACTGATTCACCCCCCCCTCTCAGTTGTCTATCCTTGTTTTTCCAAAAAATGGTATCAGAGCTAGTTCCTCTGAAAGAAGCTTAACAACTTGAGCTGATTCGAGATGAAATCATTTAAGAAGGATAGTCCCAGATTCGATGGTACAAACTAATCTCTATGGAAAGTTAGGATGGAATGTCATTTGAGGTGCATTGGTGAACCCTTCTAGAAAATGACACAAATTGCATATACTATTCCTTAGAATGGTCCCTCCTCTGAAGATGAGATCAAACAAGCAAAAATTAATACTAGGGCAGTAGAAACACTGGTGAGTGCTTTGATAGATCCAGAGATGACAAATGTCATGGGATTGAAGACTGCATACTAGATATGGAAAAATATAGAAACATTGTATGAAGGAGATGCACTAGTGAAAAGTGCTAAGCTACAAAGTCTACAAGGCAAATGGGAGAGCTTCAAGATGAGTGAAGATGAGAACATCTTTTCCTTCTCACACAAGATAAATTAATTGGTGATTGACATTAGATGTGCGAAATTGTGGCTAAGATACTTAGATCTGTTCCCCCTTCCTACAAGATAAAAGCTCATGCTATTGATGAACTCGGGATAGTGACAAATATTACAAAATACACGTTGATTGGAAAACTTTCTGCATTTGAATTAAGTGAATTCGGTGAGTCTGCTCCTAAGACTGAATCTTCTTTCAAGGCTACTGTATCTGGGAAAAAGAGATATGGTTCAGGAGAGAGTTCCTAGAGAAAATTCAGATATGAAGATGAGATGAAGTGGATTGAAGATGAAGAAAAGGAATTGGAAGAACTAGAAGCATTGATTGTGAAAAGAGAATCAAGAGGTCATGGTAAGTACAAAGGAAAGTTACCTATTAAATGTTTTTTCTTGCAATAAGATAGGCTATTTTGCTTCTAGATGCCTTGAAAGAGTTTCAAAGTATAAACTTGAGAACACTAGATTTCAAAGAAAGTGCTATTATGTTGAAGAAGGTGTAACTGATGAAGAATTTGATAAAGAAACTAGAAATGAAGATGAATGGGTATTTATTGCCATGAAAGAAAATGGTCAGGTGTCCACTAAATCTGCTAGCAATGTGAATGTCTAGAAAGCTCTTGTAGCCAAAGTTGAAGGGAAAGATGAGTGGGTAATTGACAATGGATGCTCACATCATATCACTAGTGACAAAAGAAAATTTGTAAGCTTGGAAAACTATGATGGTGGTGTTGTGAGGTTCGGTGACAACACTTCTAGTGTGATTCGTGGCAGAGGAACTATTTCTTTTGGTGGTAAGCACAATACTGATGATGTTCTTTATGTAGAAGGCTTAAAGAATAACTTGTTGAGTGTTGGAAAAATGGTAGACAAAGGTTACAATCTGTAGTTCAAGAATGGTAAGTGCAAAATAATGGGAAGTTCACGAACTATGATTGCTTCAGGAACAAAGACAAAAGGAAATATCTTTCATTTGAGTGCTGCTAGTGAAAGTTGTTTGATTGCTCAAATTGATTTAAGCTAGTTATGGCATAGGAGGTTATGTCATGTGAAATTTGATAACATTTTCAAGATAAGCTCTACTCAAGCAGTTAGAGATCTACCTAATTTAGTAAAGCCTACTAACACTATGTGAAAGGAATGTCAAATGGGAAAACAAACAATAAATTCTTTTCGGAGAAAACCGTATAGTTCTAATGGAGTACTGGATCTTATACATATTGATCTATGTGGTCCTTCCAGAATCAAAAGCCTACAAGGTGAAAGGTATTTTATGTTTCTCATTGATGACTATTCTAGAATGATATGGATCATTTTCTTAAGAGAAAAACATGAAGCATTAGAAATGTTCAAAAGTTTTAAAGCTATGGCAAAGAATAAGATAGGTCAAAAGATCAAATTCCTAAGGTCATATAGAGGCGGTGAATTCACTTCACAAGGATTCAATTCTTTTTGTGAAGAGCATGGAATCCAAAGACATCTATCTACTATTTGGACCCCTCAATAGAATGGAGTTGTTGAAAGAAAGAACATAACTATTCTAGACACTGCTAGATCCATGATGCTGGAAGAAAATGTTCCTCATTTCTACTGGAGAGAAGTTGCAAGTACTATTGTGTACACCATTAACAGGGTGAATATCAACAGTAATTTTGGTAAGACACCTTTTGAGCTATGGTTTGGTTATAAGCCTACTGTCAAATACTTGAATTTTTTTGGAAGCAAATTCTACATCAAGAGAGATGATGATATAGGTAAGTTTGATGCTAGAAGTGATGAAGGAATCTTCCTAGGATACTCTACTAAAATAAAAGCTTACCGGTGGTTTAATAAAAGGTTGAAGAAAGTGGTTGAAAGTGAAAATGTTAAGGTTGATGAAGATATTGGTAAATCATCCAGATCTAGTGGTTATGATTCAGATGATCAAAATGATGATGCTAACAATGATATTTAGACACATAATCAACTTCAAATTGTTTCGGTGAACCAAGGAAATCAAGAAGCAAAAACCAAGAAAAGTGCAAAAGAAAGAACACAAGAACAAGAGGTAAGAGAAAACTCCAAAACTCCTAAATATGTAAGATAAAATCATTCTGATAGTCATATCATAGGAGAAAAAAGCAAAGGTGTGCAAACTAGAAGAAGAATTCTAGAAGAATATTGTCTCATTTCTAAAGCTGAACCTAGAAATATAAGTGAAGCATACAAAGATGAAAATTGGATGGAAGCCATGAAAGAAGAACTGTTGTAGATACAAAAGAATGATACATGTGATCTTGTTCATAGACCTCAGAACAAAAATGTGATTGGAACCAAGTGGGTATTCCAAAATAAGCTGAATGAACAAGGTGATGTGGTCAGAAACAAAGCAAGATTGGTTTGCAAAGGTTACTCACAGATGGAAGGTATTGATTTTGAAGAAAATTTTGTCATGTTGCTAAAATTGAAGCTGTTGGATTATTTATTTCTTATGCTACTTTCAAGAATTATAAAGTTTATCAGATGGATGTGAAGTCAACATTTTTGAATGGTGAACTAGAAGAAGAAGTTTATGTTGAACAACCAGATGGATTTCAGTTGACTGATGAAAAGGATATGGTATGCCGATTGAAGAAAGCTCTTTATGGGCTAAAGCAACCTCCTAGAGCTTGGTATGCTAGATTGGACAAATACTTGTTGAAACTTGGATTCAATAGAGGTACTGCTGACAATAATTTGTATTTCAAGCTGGATCAGAGCAAAGAACCGATCATTGAAGTCTTTGTTGTTGATGATATTATTTTTGAAGGTGATGATGATTTGTGTATGAATTTTGCTGATGAAATGAAAAGTGAATTTGAAATTTCATTGATAGGAGAGCTGCCTTATGTTTGGACCTCTAAAACCAACACCTTGCTTTTGATTGGACCTTAAAATAGTTAACTGATTGAGAAATATGCCCTAATTAGGGCACCATCTCCAAACACCTCAATTAACTTTACATGCAAAAATAAATCGCCCAATTACAAGAAAAATGAAGTCTAGATGAAGTCAAGCAAATTAATCAGTTAAATGACAGAATCTTTGTATGTCAGTCTAAGTATGTGGAAGAGTTACTGAAATTTTTTGGCATGGAAGATTCAAAACTAGTTGGTACACCTATGGTGACCAGATGCAAACTTACATAGAAAGATGATTCTCCCAAAGAAAATTAGACAAGATACAGGTCAATGATTGGTGGATTACTCTACTTGACTCAGACTAGGCCAGATATAATGAATGTTGTGTGCATGGTTGCTAGATTTCAAGCTTATCCTAAAGAGTCCCATGTAACTATTGTGAAAAGAATATTTAGATATTTGAAAGGGATAATTGATCTTGGTCTTTGGTATCCTAAGGATGATGATTTTACTCTAAGTGATTTTACTAATGTTGATTGGGCAGGAGATGTAGATGACACGAAGAGTACCAGTGATGGTGCATTCTTCTTAGGTAAGAAGATGGTATCTTGGTTAAGCAAAAAGAAAAACTTAGTTTCATTATCTACTGCTGAGGAAAAGTACATTGCTGCTGCAAATAGTTGTACCCAAGTATTATGGATGGAGAAAATGTTGAGAGATGTCAAAATTGAGTATGAAGAACCCATTGCAATATTTTGTGACAATTCATGTGTCATTAAAACTTCTAAGAATCTAGTGTTTCATTCAAAGACAAAGCATATATCCATCAAGTATCACTTCTTGAGAGACAAAGTAAGTGATAAAGAAGTTAGAATGGAGTACATACCTACCAAAGAGCAAATTGCAGATATCTTTACCAAGTCATTGCCTAAGGACACTTTTGAGTACCTCAGAGGAAAGTTAGGGGTGATTTCCCATCCTGATCAAAACTAAGATGCAAGTATTTGCTTATGTCCATGAATTCATTGCCATATCATATTCTGGATTGATGTTGTGGTGAATGCTACTCAGGTGGAGTAGTCAGATGTTTGAAACTTGTGATCAAAGCATGTGTACATTTTCCATTGATGTCAAAGGGGGAGAGAAGCAATGTGAAAAATGTGGGAAAGAAGAGCCACGAAGTAAGTAGGAATGAGTGCACATTGTCAGGGGGAGATTGTTGAAGAAGAGTTAGTTGGGTTGATGGTATAATCTTTTACATCATGTGTTGCCATCAATGCCAAAGGGGGAGATTGTTGGATGTTGTGGTTGTGTTGTTGATATGTGGTTGTAATTGATGTCAACACTATTAGCATTTAATCTGCTTAAGGCTATATATGTCGAGGAGATTGAGAAAATTGTAAAAAATATAGTATAGGCAGCTAGTGGAGCTAAGAAGGTTAGAATGTTGGAAAGCTTTGTGTGTTGAAGATCTGAAGGTGCACTTCAAAGGGTTTTTTGCTGAATCTTTCTAGTATGTTTTCCAAAAGTTTATGAGGTGCGCATGAAGATTTGTGGAAGTTATGAAGATCTGTGTGCCTAGAGTTATTCAGTTTCTGTAGATGGTGTTCTTAGTTGAAGCACATGAAATTTTGGTACTTTCATGTGTTATGCATGTACCTATGACGTTCATAGATGAGTCTAGGTTGTGCTCTATCCTTTCTATACATCCGTAGTGATTGGAGTGTTCATGATCAAAGCTTTTTCTAATGTATGCCCGAGAGTTCATGTTCTTGGCTGACATTGTGGTGTTAGTGTGTTGTGGATCCATGAGGATTAATATTTTATTGTTTGGTGTGTTTGGAGATATTTTTTTTCATCCTCACTATGTTGTGATCGAATTATGTTGGTGCACATTGTAATTTATTCATGTATCAAGGCCTACAGTTGTAATTTATTGTTTATTTGTGGCCGACTGAATAGTGGTTGTAAACCCGTGTAGTGGATATATATATATATATGATATTTTTTTTCTCATTTAGATGTGAGTGCTCGAGTTTACAAATGATGTACAAGTGCGAATAAAGGTCAGATCATTTAGAGTAGAGTGTGGAAGAGTTTGAGCAAAGGGTGAAAGAGTTTCAAGAAGTTTTTCTATGCCTAACTAGAACTGTCATCAGGATTTTGTAGAAGCTATTTTCTCAGTTCAAATTCATCAAATGGATTTAATTTGATTGTTTTATGTAAGGTAGTGAGCCTTGCCTTTGAGCAGTTTGCTATAGGAAGTGTGCCTAAATGCAAGTGAATTCTCTTTTTATTCTTCATTATACTTCTAACAGAGTATAATCTTGTGGACTAACATCCACCGTGGTTTTTCCCCTAACAGGGTTTCCACGTATAAAATCTTGGTCTTCATGTGTCTCTGATGTGTTATTAATTTAATACTTGCACTAGTAATTATTAGATTTGTGATATAAGGTTTTTTAATGTTGTATAAGTTTGGTTTTGGTAACAACTGATTCACCCCCCTTCTCAGTTGTCTATCCTTGTTTTGCCAACAAGACCTGTAAGGAAGAGGCCAAACCTTGCAAGTTAGGGGAAAGAGGGCCATAGGAGCTTGTTGATGGGTGTTTTAACACTTATCAACATAGGTAATGCACAGGTACATCACCTCTCTTGAAATACAACCTCCTACAACAAGTTGCAAAAAATTATCCCAAGGTCTCTCGGGTGTCAGGTCATGACAATGCTTGGAATATCTCAATTGTTTGGATGTGATCTTGTTGGTAATCATAGGGCAGACTTACGTGAGTTAAGCTTAGGGAGAATTGGTTCATTTAATGGAGTTCTTAAGATGGAAAGTTACTACACAGTTGTTGTAGGTTCAAACAACAGTCTAAAACTCCTATTTCAACTTCAGATTTGGCTTTACAATGTGCAATGAACCTTGTTCAAAGTCACTATTAAAAAAAAATTAAAAAAAGGGTTGGGAAGAGAAGAAGTTCTTGGACTTAAAACTAGCAATGAACAGTAACAATGGAGGACCCTACAGTGGATAGCCTTCCCAAACAAAGTTCCACTTAACCAAATCAAATTATAGTCTCATGAAGCTTGTGCAATATTCTAAGGTCTGTAGATTTTCAACCTTTCATTCATCATAAAACATGAATAAGAGATAGAATTTAAGTGCAACATTCATATAATGTTTAGACTAGATTTGCACTACAGCTTATCATCAATAACCAACAAAAAGCATGAACAAGGAAGGGCATCAACACAGTAGAATTCTTCAAAACCAATGAACAACATTCACTAATCTACTAAAGCATGAAAGAATACATAGAACAACAAAGTTAATCTACTCAAATTCAATACAAATGAGAAGAAGAATCCTGCAACATGAAGTTGGAACTCAAGAATCCACCAAATCAATGAATTTCTATTAACATTCCAGCAGTATGTCTTTACAACAACTCAACTCTCTCTTGAAAATGAGAGGAGACCCCCTATTTATAGTTTAAAAAAAGAAAAATGACTGCCCAAGATTCAATCTCATTGTGTGGCCAAGATTCACTATAAATTAGGGTTTCACCTAGCCTCAAATATTTAGCAATATAAATACATCTTTGTCTTTAGCCTATTTTGTCTTCTTGTGGGCAACACTGTAGAATTTTTCCTTTTAGCTGATTGTTGTTTGTTGTAGCTACACAATAAGGAATTCCTCATCTATAATAGGCTTTCCAACCTCATTTTGCAATGTGGCATACTCCACAAATTTGTTGATCATCGTTTGAAGCTTTCCCCACTCTATTATGTCTGATTGGAGCATCTAAAATGATAATATTTTTGATCATCCAGTGAGAACATCCGAGTCCTTGTCGCATTTGGTTGTATTCTACATTACTTATTCTGACTGGGAGAAGGCATGAGCAATAAAATCCATGAAATCCAGAGTGAGGACGTCAGTGGCTCCATTTTCCATCTTTTTATGGAAGTAGGGTTTTATCTTCTCTGGATCTATCTCAACAGAGGGCATGTCAAAATCTATCATTAATTTAAGGTACTCCTCACATGTCATTCTAATCTCTTTAATCCAATCGAGGTCTAGCCCTACTTCGTGGAGCACCTGTTCCAATACCTCTTTTCTATGTTCTAGGATCATTTTCCATGTTTCCACAAGCCATTGGTCAGCCTTGACCAGACCTAACTCCTTTTCCCATGAATTCTATGGTATCTTAAGGATGACTTCAAGCTTGGGATAGGTGATATGATATATCTCTATGAAGCGCTGACAGGTCTTTTCAGTTCTTTCTAACTATTTTTGCAGATCTTGAAACTTGTTTATTGTCCTAACGGAGTGACCAATGCCCAAACTTCTAGTGTAGATAACACGTTGAAACCAGTCTTTGGTGGCATTTGTCCAATTCTTTCTCTTTGTCCATTCTTCGATGAATTTTTCTTGTCTCAACCTCTTCTTCAAGCTTGTCTTATTCTTTATTTTCTTTCTCCTCCTCCTCTTGTTTCTCTAAAGGAGATACTTCTTTATTTTTCCCAGGGCTCTACTCTTGTTCCCCTGTTGGAGGTTCAGTGTACTCCATTTCTTCATCAGTATCTTTCTCTTCAATGGCAATCTGCTTCTTGACCTCCTCTCCAACATTCTTAAGTTGTTGGGCCAACTCTTCCTCAAGCTCAAGATCAAAATTTTCCATGATATACTTTGCACTTGGATCTTCGTCATTTTCCTTGGAGGACTATGTTTCCTCTTCTTTGCGGACAACCTCATCAATTACAAGATGCTGATATGGGGGATGCTCATGGTAGTCATTCGCTTCTTCCTCCATTTATTTTCTTTCAAACTATTGAAATATTTTCATCGTTGTTTCCATTTTGGGGGGCTCTATTATAGTAGGAGGGGAGACTGGCAACAGGCTCAGTAGGGCATCCTACACCATAGGGCTTGCAAACATTCCAAAAAGCTCTGAGGGAATATTCTTCATGTACTTGGTAAAGTCCTCCAAAAGAGAGAGAGTAGGCATTGGCGTCATTACAATAGCTAGTGGGAGGGTTGATGATGGAGACATTGCTGAGGAAGAGAGCACAGAAGTGGTAGCAAAGGAAGAGTCTATTAACAACACTTGTATAGTAGGCAGGGTAGAAGCAAGGTGGACTGAAATATCCACTATGGGCAGAGAGGTGGAAACCATCACCTGAGAAGCAGGTGAAGGAGTAACAGTGGTAGCAGTAGTTGCATTTGGGGCAAAAAGTGTAGTAGGTGGAGACTTCGGTTTTTCAGCCCCTTGTTCTTATCCTTCATGGAGTGGGTCCTCTTGGATGGTGGGCATCTCCGTAAAACCGTGTGATTTCTTTGGTTTCTTGGAAGGTTCACCTTCCAAGGGCTTTCTTGAGTACACCTTGGACTTAGGCTGGTGTTCAACCATTTCCTTTCTTTTCTTGGATCGTGTATTGGGAGGAGATTCTAAAGTCTCTCTAGCAGAAACAACAGTGGTAGGGGCATTTTCAGTCTTGCTCTCGAGCTGCTCCTCGAGTTCCCCGTATGTTGGGGTCACTCCCTATAGCTTTAATTGAGAAATATACACATCGATCCATTTTTTTTTCCTTGCCTCGATAGGCTTCATCAAAATGTCGAGGTCATTGACCTCTTCTTCATTCCTGTTGATCAATGACAATGGTAGGTTGGCAACAACATCATATCTTGGTTCTACTACCATGCTTTCTTCTCCAACTATTTGTTCCAGCACTAAGAACAACTTCACTATCTTGATGAAGTATGTTGTCATGCACATGTATTGCCACATATGCACCTCCTTGTCATATTTGCAATTGGCCCAAAATTCTTCAACATTATGTAGGTGGGCATATTCAGCCCCGACCATCTTCTTGAGTTTGCCATATGGATACATCCGAGGTCGGGTAGTATGGAACTCTAGGTTATACTTTGCAAGTTCTTTATCATAATACTCTGCATAGTGGGATGTGTTGAGTTCATATATTCCTTGGCCAAAGGATAGGGGATAAGGAATCCATACCCTATGTTTGTCACTTAGGAGGGCGTGTGCTCGCTACAACTGCCAAGAGAGTTCAGGTAGTATTAGTCGGTCATTTGGGTACCGGTGCAACTTATAAGGTTTCTCTAAGAAACACATTTCAAATATAGGTAAACTTCAAAAATTATATGAATAGAAAGCCGAACCGGTGAATGAAGGTTTTAGCACTGTGGGAGACCCTTCTTTCATAGTCACCTCCAACCATTTTGATGATATGGCCTATGAAGGTGTCATTGACTCTACAACAGTCCTTCTTGAAATTTTTGTATTGGATTTATGGGTACTTGTCATATAGTTTTAGCTCCCTTCCTAGTGTTGAATTTTCTGCTAGGAATATTCCCCTATATAGGGCACGATTAGTGAGAAAATATACTAGGTATGATGTCATATAGAATTGTGAAGTCTTCTTCATGACCACAAATTGCTTGTGCAAGAAATTACTAATCATTCTGGCCCAGTAAAATTTGGTGTCCCCTTGGATTATCTCTTCTACAAAGTATAAAATCCACTCCTAGAAGAAGGCTACAATTCAGAGGCCCATAACTCTGCTCAATAGGGCTACCAAGTCGTGGTATGGCTCATAGAAATCGCTCCTGTAGAGTTCTTGGGGCACTTTGTTAGCACTACCCCTCATTTCCTTCAGCCAGTACTGATTGACGAGCTTCTTGCATTTGAGGGGATCAAAATTCCACTTTTTCTTACCATATTCTTTAGGCGTCTCTTCCATTTTACTGAAGGTAGGGATGTGAAAGGTCCTCCCTATCAATTTGGCAGATAGATTAGCTAATAGATTCCCATCCCTGTCCACTATTATTTTTGTATCTTCTTGATATGCCTCCCTATAGGCCATTACAAGTTCAAGAGCTATGAGAGCACGTGGGAATGTAGAAGCCTTGGCCAATCAACTGCCTCTTATCCTTCTAGTATTTTCTATTGTACGAATGATTTAGAACCTTTGCTTGAATTCATCAATGTCAATGTGTCCCAGATTAGTATCTAAGATTTCTTTCCAGTCTGGGGTGACCTTAGAGTTGAGGGGTTCCCCTTGGAACTTATATCTCATCTGGTCCTTATCCTCTTTACCCCTAGGTGCCTTGGCAATCTTCTTTCCTTTATCTTTCTCCATGGCTACCCCTGAGGACCCGACAATTGGTTCCATATATTCTACACAAGCAGTAGAAGTTAGCATGCTTACACATAAATCAAGGAGGAACGTCCATGAAATCCTACAAAATAGTTGTTAGAGATGAAAAATCATCCACCAAAAGTCATAATGTTCATTGAGTGTTAGCGTTCTCCTCTCATTTGGGGGAGATTGGACAATGCAGGCTCGGGGAGGCAAGTTTCCCTGGGTTGATGGTTGTTTTGGAGGTAGCAGAAATGGATGATGCTGAGGGCACAATGGATCGTAGATGGCGGCTTGCATCTAGATTTCCGCACCTAAAATAAGGCTATTGGTTAATACCCTAAGGAATTTAGCACGTGCGGGAAGGACAAGGAGGTTTTAAGGATTTTTCATGTTACAACTCAAAGTATGTAGGTCAGGGCTACACAAAAGTTAGAGGCTTCACAGATGCTCTGAGGCTTTGTCATTAAGGAACGACGTTTGGATGGCGAAATTCCACAGGCAACGGCCTGCCAAGTGGGACCCGCAGGAGGCGTGAATGTCTGAGGAGGGTTTTGTATGCCTGACACTTAGAAGGGTCGGTGAGAAAAAATCCATGGGAAGACGTGACACAAAGGACATCTGGGACATTTGACCACAAATGATGACCCACACCATCAGGTCTGCGGAGGGCATTGGACATCAGTTTTACATCGAGTTTCATTTCGGTGTTTCAGCAGTGAGGAGGACAGCGGACTCCACAGCGCGGTGAGACAGAGGGCCTTTGTCATTTGGGAGAGGCATGGGATGGACAATGGGTCGTAGAGGGTGGCTCACAAGTGAAGACCCATGAGAGTTCTTGACTTAGCCAATTTCAGATATGCGAACCAGACGGCCGTAGAGACTTCAAAACCCGAGAGGTGGAAGGACGCCATGTGATGGTCGTTTGGAGACAACGGTGATGGGACAATGTCCCATAAGGTGTGGCTCATAAGGGAAATTTTAGGTTTTCACTTAGACTTAGGCACTTTATTGGGAACAAAGTGGATGAGATGTTAGGTTTTGACCAATGGGAGGTAGTGAATAGTTGGTTGTTGAAAGGCGGTGGGGAAGCAATGACTTCCCGCAAGTCGCAGTCCACAAGGGAAAATGATGGCCTCATTCAAACTTAGCAAATTTTATTAGCAGAGGGATGAACGGAAGGTTGGGTTCTGTGGAGGGGAAGGTGATGGTGTCTTAGCCATTTGCAAATGGCAAGGAAGCAACAACTCCCCGCACATGGCACCTCACAAGGGCAGGGCCACAGACAATAAAAAATAGTTGAGACAAGCTCACAAAGTTTCAAGTGTGAAGTGCCTGATAGCGAAGAGGGCCCTATGGGCCATAAATAGCCCATGACTCTGTGTGAAGGATGGCGGTCATAAAGTGAAGTTCCTCGTGAAGATTTTTGGGTTGAGTTCTCAAGTTTAGCAATTTTGGCGACATGGGTTTTTGGCACAACGGCCCAATTTACTAAGATTTAACGTTTTCTATTCTTTAAAATTTCACAATTTTCAACCATGATGAAAAATAAGCATGAAAATAGAAATAGAAACCCTACCTCAAGAACCCAAAGAACAAGCAGCTAGGAATGCACAGGGGATGTCCTTGGATCTCGGCGGGCGTGAAGGAAGTGGTGCTAGGTTGCTCTGATACTTTTGGAAAGGAATGTTTGTGAAAATGGTAGGTCAACGCCACTATTTATAAGTTTTAAGGCATTAAATTCCCTCATTAAATGCTTGTACGATGGATGATTGGGTTGGTGAGATGTCACTTTAGCCGGAAAGGTGACACCCATAGGGTAGAAATTTGTCAGTGTTTAGTTGCTCACAAACTTTGCGACTCAATGATAAAGGGAGCGGTCGAACCCATAGGGTGGGTGGATGTCCAGGGTTCACCATCTAGAAATAGTGAAGGCAAGGTAGAAGTCCACAGAGGGAAACCCGTAGGGAAGAAACCCGCAGGACCTGAAGGACGCCAACCCAAACTACAAAGGGAAAACTGCCAAGCAGTTTTCAAGGGAACAAAATACATGAAAATTTTAAAGGGGGGGAAACTTGGTCAACTAAAGATGATACTTTAGGTCTCCTTGACCACTTAGGACTCAAAAATAGGGGCACGCCAAACTAGGTAAAGCAAAAAGCAGCCTGACACAAGCAAAAAGAGAGGGTCCCCATTTGAATGGGGCGTGTGTGCTATAGACACAAAAAATGGTGACTTTGTTGGGGAACACTCCTAGTGTTATGGGGATAAATATTCATTCAAAACCCAGAATCTCTAGTTTCATAGACCAAGGGATAGTTTCCAAAAGTGAACTAAGAAGTAGACTGAGGATGAGATCCTTGGTTGAATCGTGTTACGGGATCATCATGGAAGTGTGTGCGAGGTGAGTTCATTTCCTTTCCTCAGATATTGTGTAGATGACTATTGATCGGGAAAGGGCAAGATACGTAAGTTTTCTAACCCCAAAAGCAACCTGGATGTTGCTCCACTACTATTCAGGCATCCATAGCCCCGACAGAGTTATCGTTGTGACCCCACAAACATAGCTCTACTACTAGCCAGGCATCCATAGCCTCGATAGAGTTATTCGTACACCCATATAGTTGCATAATTTTAACTTTTCTTTTTCTTTTCTTTTCTTTTGCTCAATTGTGTAAGCATTGAAGCTCACAATGGGTTTGGGAATCACAGTGGTAATTGGAGCAGACTTAAGATTTTTCACTTGTCCAGCCCTCCTAGCAATTACCACACAATTCCTTGGAAACATTTAAAGTGTGTTCTTGTGCATGATCCATGATAAGCGCAAAAGGATTGAAATAAGGATGCAATCATAGGTTAGTTCAAAGTTCAAAGGAGGAAACCAACTCCCAGAGGCATTCAAAAATTAATAATTGGGAATGAATGCTTATCCAAAGAAAAAACAAGAACGGGTAACAAAATGAACCACTTGTCAAGCCGAGCATGGCCATCGCACCAGGAATAAAAGACACCCTCAACAAAGAAAAACAACCGGGAAACGAAAAAAACAAAAGTGGAAGCAAAACAAAAAAACAAGGGAAACCTATCCTAACCTACGTATTGATATTTACAAGGGATGAGCTATAGTAGCTCAAGCAAGGAAATAATGCTAAAGGTGTTGCCTATTGATAGGCAACGAGACATCTTTACCAGTTAAGGTCTTTAAGCGAAAATAATTATCTCTGAGGATTTCACCAATTTGAAAGGGGCCAAGCCATAGCTTGTCGAATTTATCATGTCCCCCTTTCTTCTCATGGGCCTTGTCCCAGCATAGGACCAGATCAATGATTCTAAAGGAATTTAGTTTGGCTTGATGATCGAGCCATCTTTTAATTACACCCTGATGTTTGGAAAAAAATTCAATGGCATGGTCACATACTTCTTTTAAGTGGAGCAACTCAACTAAGCGAGCCTCCCTTCGATCCCCTTCTTCATAGAAGTTATTGATGAATTGGAGGGTGGGGATTTTTAGGTGAATCAAGAACACATGCTCTAGGCCATAGATGAGGTGAAATGGGGAATCTCCAAGTCAGCCTTGTGACGTGTACGGTCTACCCAAAGGGCAAAACAGAGTTGGGTATGTCAGTCCTTGGGATTCCTATCAAGTAGCTTCTTGATTACAATGATCAGGTTCTTGTTTGTGGATTCAGCTAGGCCATTGCCTTAGGGGTAGTAATTGGAGGAGAATTTTAAGGCAATGCCATAGTGAAAAGCCCAACTAGAAAATTTCTATGAGGCAAAAGCGAGACCATTATCACAAACTAGAGAATAGGGGTAGGCGAAATGGTTCACAACAAAACTTTCAAGGAAATCAATAACCACCTTCGTAGTAAATTGCCTACACGTAATAGCTTATGTCCATCTAGTAAAATAATCAGAGGTGGTTAGAATGTACCTGTGACCCATAGAAGATGGTGGGCTTACCGGACCAATGAAGTCAAGACCCCATAGCGTGAATGGTCTTACCTCCAAGAGAGGTTGTAGCGGGACAAAAATGTTCCTTTCTTTGGTTGTGGCAGCCTAGCAAACATGGAACATATGAACATGGTTATGGGAATCCTTGAACACTATGGGCCAGTTGTATTCTACTCGTAGGATTTGATGAGCAGTGGAGGAACCCAATCCATGGCCAGTACCAAAATTATCATGAAATTCTTTCAGCACTCATGTTGCTTCCTCTTTCCCAAGGCATCTAAGATAGATCCCTTCATGATTCTTCTTATAGATTATGGATCCTTGAAGTGTGTAACTGTTGCTCTTCAAAATAAGGACACATTTTTGGACTCCTTGCAAGTGGGACAAACATATATTGTTCAACAAATAATAGACAATATCGTCGTACCATTCTCCTGGGGAGACATCTTCGAGTTGATATTGCTAAACTATAAGTTCGGGCCCTGCCTCAGTTGCTGCTTCAGCTATCGTTCAGGTGAGTGCTTTCCCTATAACCAATTTCATTGGCTTGATTTCCATGTCATACAGTTGTAGAAAAGTAACCCATTTTGCTCATCTTTCTCCTAGTTCATTTTTTATTAGTAGTTCCTTCACTACTGGGTCAGGCACTATTGCAAATACCTTGTTTCGTAAGATGTAGTGTCTTAATTTCTCTACTCTGACAAGAGCATATGCTTTTTTTTCCATGTTATGGAATCTTAGTTTAGCATTTTTTAATGGAGCACTCATGAAGGCAATTGGGTTCTCATTTCCTTCATCATCTTTCTGGGCCAGTATGCTAGCGCATGAGTGATCTCAAGTGAAGGAGTAGAGGTGGAACAAGTTTAGATAATCTGGACTGACTAACACATGTGCATCAACAATTTATTTCTTGATTTATTAAAAGGCTTGCATCACTTCTGATGTCCATTCGACTTTAGCATCTTGTTTCAGCATGGCATTGAGTGGCTTAACTATCTCAGCAAATCCTGTGATGAATTTTCTAACAAAATTTATCTTTTTGAAGAAAGATTTCAGCTCTTTCTTGTTTCCTAGTAGCTGAATCTTCATTATAGCTTGGATACATTTGAGGTCTGTGGAAATTCCTTTCTCTGAGATGACATGTTCCAATAACTTACCTTCGGTCACCCTAAAGATGTATTTCTTTGGATTCAAGGAAATGTTGAATTCTCTGCATTTCTGGAAGACCTTACATAGATCAGAGACATGGTCTCCAATATCTTTTGAGAACACCATAAGATCATCCATATAAATAATGATGCATTTACCAATTATGTCCTTGATGGCGATGTCTATCACACACTCGAAGGTGGCACCTGTGTTGATCAATCTGAAAGGCATTCTCTTGTATGCAAAGGTTCCCCACTTAGTAGTGAACGTTGTTGTATGCCTATTTTCGTATTGCACCATTACCTAATTTCACTCAGAGTATCCATCTAGGAAAGACATCATTTGAGAACCATTAACTATTTGAAGTACCTCATCCAAAGAGGGCATCGGGTAATTATCCTTTTGCAAAGATTTGTTCAAATTGCAGAGATCAACACACAACCTAATTTCACCATTCTTCTTCCTGACTGGAACCAGATTTTCCACCCACGTGGAGTGTCTGACTAGAAAGATGATCCTGGTGGTCAACAACTTCTGCACTTCTTTGTAAATAATTTATTCCAACAACGCATTGATGGGGCATTGTCGTTATCAAAATAGTCTCACATCTAGCTTAAGAGGGATGGTGTGTATGATAATCGATGTGTCATATGTCTTCAAATCCTCACAACTCCAAGCAACTACATCAAGATACTTTGGAAAAGCATCAACAATCCCTTTCTTTTCTTCAGGTGTGCACACCTTACCAATGAATACATTCTTAGCTTCCTCAGTTGTTCTGAGATTGTGGGTGTCACATTGATTGTTGATGGAGTCTTTCTTTGCTTGTTGATCCTGATCTAAGTCAAATATCCACTCTAACTGGACCATACCTCTAGGAATGGTGTTGGTTTTGAGGCTGATGACCCCTTCTATGTCTATCTTAGCCTCTTCAGGCTTAGCCTCATCAATTATCTGGGCTGAAAACACATCGGAGCTGGTAATGAAATCCAATATGTGTTTGTCATCATTGAACACTTGGAAATTGGCCACATTGTCTGGCATAGATGGGTTAGAGGTGAGCTCAACAATGAATCTCTTGAGGCCAGACAATGATAGGGGTTGTAGGGTACTGGTCGCTTGGGCCAAGGAATTAGCAGTATAATTATGAGAGTGTGGGATCAATTGAATGTTAAATGCATCTAGGCTTTCTAATAGATCCCATACCCTATGCATATAATTGGTTAGTCTCCAATCATAAGAAGAGTAAATTTTTCTCACTTGTTTCACAACTATCTCTAAGTCACCAAAAACTTGTAACATTTTGACCCTTTTCTTTAATGCCATTAAGAGACCGAGGACCAATGACTCATACTCTACTACATTATTTGTGCAATAAAATTGAAGTATGTGTGTAGGAAAATATTACTTACCTATTGGGCTGATCAATTCAAAGCCAAATTCGGCTCCTTGTTTGGATTTGGACCCATCGAAGTGCAACATCCAGAACTTGGAAGAATCCTTGGTATTGAGATCAGTAAAATTTTCCCTTACCTCAGATGACGCCTTTACTTCATTAACCTTAGGAGATTGTGAAGGTGTAGTGTGGCCTTGATCTAGTTGTACCATTTGAGTTCCCCCTTTAGGGTGACCTGTCCTTTAATATACTCAATTTCCATTTGGCATAAGAAACATTCAAATTTTGAATGGGAAACATTATGTATCTTGCACCAATTAGGTAACAGGAGCTCTTGAAAAATCATTCTTGCACACACCTTTCCATAAAATCTTGGAAGCCATCCAACAATCCAAGGTTTCCATCTTCGTAGGGATCTTCATCATGTGACTCAATCAACATTTATGTGCTCTGAGGCACATGGGTCAAGCCAACGGGTGGACTACACAATAAAAGAAGCACCTCCTCAGTTGTCTCTTCTTCATAGACCTCTTGTTCATTTGGATACACCACAAGGTAGTAATTCCCTAGCTCTGTTTCAGGAAATAACACTTCATTCATGTTGTTATACTTCATAATCATGAATTTCATGCATGGTTCCCAGTCTATATGGATCTGATTTGGAAACCCTTTCCACAACAACCAAAGGTGAGAATAGTTTGTGGCAGCATATTCATTCAATGCTTGGGTGAAACCCCTTCCTAATATGATACCATCAGTGTCCAGGATATCAACAACTTGAATGTCAATCATTTGTTGTATCCTAGGGTTAGTAGCAATTTGCATAGGTATTTTGTTAATCTCGCTAACTATGTTGCTTTCTATTTTATCAAGTTGTGTCACCTTGTGTCAAGAGGGAGTCAGGACTATTCCAAAACATTTGCATACTGCTACGGGCATGACGTTGCAGAAGCTCCCGAATCAAGCAGGAAATTGTGCAAATTCTTCCCAAATATTCTAATGGTGGTCAGGAAGGGAGGGGTCTCCAATTTTCCTTGAAATAGTCCTTCGGAGACGTCAACCTGGACCACTTGACCTTTATCTTTATCATTTCCTTTGTTTTGGGTTTGGGCATGATCTTGTTCCTTGGCAGGTTGTTTGTTTGTTTGCTTGTTTGAAGGCGGGTCTGATTTCTTACTAGAAATCTTTCAGATGATAGGTTCGTTCTATGAATCCTCAAAGGAGATCCTTTTGGCAGGTATTTCCTAGGTTGGCTTAGATAAAGGAGTCCCATTGATCATTCTGAAAAAGGAATTCCTAACTATCGGGGCTTTAAGCAACTCGAAGGTAGACAAACTTAATTTGACCTTCTTAAATTCCTTAGCCACAGATTCCCCCATTTGTTCAATTTTAGCTTCAAAAGGGGTGTTCTTGGAGGAGCTAGTAGAATGGTTTTGATTCTGACCTTGCTGCCTATTTCTATTAAAGTACCAGGTAGGTACATGGGGATAGCCTGGGTTGTTGCTAGCATTTGGGTTAGAAGGGGTGCTGAAGTTGTTGGGTGGGGTAGAGGTGGTGAAAGGGCCACCTACGTGACCACCTACTTGTCTATTCCTTAGGTCATATGGGGTAGTCCTTTGGTGAAACATTTGAACTTCATCTTCTCTCAACTCTACCTCATCTACTGGACCATTATGTACTGAATTGAAGATATGAGACAAAGGACTTTCGATACTTACCTCTTCTGCTCTGTCATCGCTTGAGGAAGCAATAGTCTCCTTCACAGGCATGTTGCTCTCGCTTCTAGGAAAAGGAGTCTAGTTGACCGCCAACAACAAGGAATCATACGGTTCAGAGGGATCAAGGTCCCTGTATCCTAAACTGTCAACAACATTCTAGACCTCCATCTAGAAAATCTCGATGGATATCTAGAACTTAGGACAATCCAATTCATAATTTCAACTCATCTTATGGATACAACACCAACCTTAAAAGTCAGCCTCAACCAGGTATACTCTGCTTGTAGTCTTATCATTTTTTTGGGTTTATCAAGAGGCATGGGAATTCCACCATTATTCAGCCTCGTGTTCCATGTCTGATTTTGTCTCTGAGCAAGCCTTCTATCGAAGTTATGTCCCAAATTCTGATTTCTTTCATGATTCTATCTGAAAGAAGCATCAACATCACAGTTGTCGCAATTGTTGCAGTTGAGGTTAGCTTGGATGCTTCTTTCATAAGCTTGCAGCTGGTTGTTTTGATTCCTTAGACATGTCATCTCAGTTGACATCTTCTTAATCATTTTTGTTAACTCATCTATCTGGTCCCTCTCCGCATTGTTCAGCTGAAGGGTTGAATTCTAAAGGAAAATTGGCTGCACCGCTGGTTGATTTTGATGAGTGAGAAAGAACTCAGAAGCTTGAAGGTATGTCGGTATTTGGGGCGACTGAGCATGAACTTGCTGTTGTTGGGGCTGCAAGATTTGAGGCATGAGGGACACTTGATTCAATGGTTGTCTAGAGTGAGGCACCATTGTGAGTTGCATAATTGGATTCATCAGGGGCGTCTATTGTGCCAAAGCCTGGGTAATCCCTTGGACTTGATATGGATGAGAAACTGGCCCCAATGACGACAGTGGACCAAAAATGTGTTATGCCAAATCTATACTTGCCTTGACTACTTCTATGTATGCATCCAATAACTAACCCGAGGGAGGGTTCATCCTTTTTACCAAGGCAAAAGTGTTGTTGTCCAAAGCCACGTAATACACTAGGCGGGCGGAAGGATCATCAACCACATAAGGCATTTGCAATCTCATGTAGGCCCTATGAAATTTTTCATTAAAAGAGCTGATTGGCTCATTGACTTCTCTTCGGATTTCCATGAACTGCTAGTATAACTTTGAGGGACTAACTTGGATCTTGAATATCTACAAGAAAGAATCTTGTAGAAGGTTCCAAGTGTTAATGGATCTCGTCGGTAAGTGGATATACTAGTAAAAGGCCTCCTTTCCCAAGGAATAAGGGAAGAGTCAGCATGCCACATCTTCATGTATGATCTGCATATCCTTCAAGGCTGTTTGAAAAATCTTTGTGTTCCTTTGCCATCCCTTGTAGATCCCGAGGGTCAAACTTTGTGCAAAATCCTTCTGGGTTCTTTTGCATATCATGGCAGACATTGGAGGACAAGGGAGACAGATTATCTCCTAGCCATTCCATGGGAGGTAGAGGTGGAGAAGGTTGCATCAGATTGAACTGAGGTTGTAATGGGAGGATATCAACTAATGGGACAATACCAAAAAAGGGAGGTACGCTGGTTTGGAGGGCAACACCCTAGTTGTGGGAGATGGCTTCTTGGAAGGTAGTTTGGAGCGGTTGAGAGGAGAAGTGCGCTACCAAATGTGAAAGAGAAAGTGAAAGTGAATGGACAGAAGGAGAAGGTGAGGATGGAGGTGAAGTGAGTTGGTTGGGTGCATCGGAGGTGGTTGCTTCCCCTCTTTTAGCTCTTCTATCTTGAGTATGGGGTGGTAATTCTTGAAATTCCCCTTTATTGGTGTTGAGCTTAGGACTCTGTAAAATATTTCAGGCGAGAATGAACCATTTTGATCCACCTTAACATGAATCATTCTCTCCTTCTAGTGCCAGTTCTATTGATGGTTTTTTATCACTTCTCAATACATGGAATGCATAGGTGCATTGCCTCTCTTGAAAGAAAACCTCCTACAACAAGTTGCAAAAAATTATCCCAAGGTCTCTTGGGTGTCAAGTGATGACAATGCTTGGAATATTCAATTGTTTGGATGTGATATTGCTGGTAATCACAGGGCAAACTTATGTGAGTTAAGCTGGGGGAAAATTGGTTCACTTAATGGAATTCTTAATATGGGAAGTTACTGCACAGTTGTTGTAGGTTCAAACAATAGTCTAAAAATCCTATTTCAACTTCAGATTTCACTTTACAATGTGCAATGAACCTTGTTCAAAGTCACTATTTAAAAAAATAGAAGAAAAAAAGGGTTGGGAAGAGAAGAAATTCCTGGACCTGAAACTAGCAATGAATAGTGACAATGGAGGACCCTATAGTGGATAGCCTTCCCAAACAAAGTTCCACTTAACCAAATCAAATTACAGTCTCATGAAACTTGTGCAATATTCTAAGGTTTGTATATTTTTAACCTTTCATTCATCATAAAACATGAGCAAGAGATAGAATTTAAGTGCAACATTCATATAATGTTCAGACTAGCTTTACACTATAGTTTATCATCAATAAACAATAAAAAGCATGAATGAGGAAGGGCATCAACATAGTAGAACTCTTCAAAACCAATGAACAACATTAACTAATCTACTAAAGCATGAAAGAATACATAGAACAACAAAGTTAATCTACTCAAATTCAATACAAATGAGAAGAAGAATCCTACAACATGAAGTTGGAACTCAAGAATCCACCAAATCAATGAATTTATATCAACATTCCAGCAGTATGTCTTTACAACAATTCAAATCTCTCTTGAAAATGAGAGGAGACCCCCTATTTATAGTTTTAAAAAAGAAAAATGAGTTCCCAAGATTCAATCTCATTGTGTGGCCAAGATTCACTTCAAATTAGGGTTTCACCTACCCTCAAATATTTAGCAATATAAAATACATCTTTGTCTTTAGCCTATTTTGTCTTCTTGTGAACAGCACTATAGAATTTTGTCTTTTACCTGATTATTGTTTGTTGTAGCTACATAGTGAGGATTTCATCATCTATAATAGGCTTTCTAGCCTCCTTTTGCAATATGGCATACTCCACAAATTTTTTGATCATCGGTTGAAGCTTTCCCCACTCTATTATGTCTGATTGGAGCATTTGAAATGATAATCTTTTTGATTTGATAGTGAGCACATCCCAATCCTTGTCGCATTTGGTTGCACTATGTATTACTTGATCTGATTGGGTGAAGGCACGAGTAGCAAAATCCATGAAATCCAGAGTGAGGACATCAGTGGCTCCATTTTCCATCCTCTTATGGAAGTAGGGTTTTATCTTCTCTAGATCTATCTCAACAGAGGGCATGTCGAAATATGTCATTAATTTAAGGTACTCCTCACATGTCATTCTTATCTCTTTAATCCAATCGAGGTTTAGCCTTACTTCATGGAGCACCCATTCCAATACCTCTTTTCTATGTTCTAGGATCATTTTCCATGTTTCCAAAAGCCATTGGTCAGCCTTGATTAGACCTAATTCCTTTTCCCATGAATTCTCTAGTATCTTAAGGATTGATTCAAGCTTGGGATAGGTGATCTGATATAGCTCTGTGAAGCGCTGGCAAGTATTTTCAGTTCTTTCTAACTATTTTTGTAGATCCTGAAATTTGTTTATTATCCTGACCAAGTGACCAATGCCCAAATTTCCATTGTAGATAACATGTCAGAATGAGTCTTTGATGGCCTTTGTCCAATTCTTTATCTTTTCTAACTTACTGATATGCTCCTCAGACAATAGTAATGGGGCAACTAACGACGTAGTGGGGAGCTCCTCCGAGTATGACCATTGTTGAATATAAGTTGTCAGATCTACCACTTGTCCCTTTAATTCCTCCTTAGAGGTCTTATCTTTATGAATTTGGTACACGATGGTGGTAACAGATCCTTGAAGATGGTCAATTTTCTTCTCTCTTGTAGTTGTCCCTAGATCAATGGTAGAAACATTATAACTGACCCCTTCCTCTCCCATCATTGGGGTGGCCACCTGCACTGTCCTGGATCTGGATGCATCCATTGTCAGATGAGATATGACCCTTGGTTTCTTCTCCTTCATTGTACTTATTTGGGCTCGGGCTAGAATAGCCTCTAGCCTCGCCTTTGGATCTAGCGGGGGTGGGGTCTTTTTCTCTAAATGCTTCTTGAGCCATTCGAGGATCTAAGATTCCCTTTTCGGTGATTCGTGATAACCTTCTTCCTCACGGGTGTGTGGGATTTGCATTACTTTGCCACCTAAAGTTTCTTGTTCAAGGTTTTCTCCTTCTTGATCCAAATCCTAGATGAATACTGTTTCCTTTTCCGAGGACTTGACAACTATAAGTTCCTTGGGGATGTCCTCCCCCTCAAAGATTCTTTCTTCTTCCTTTTCTAGTTCATGCCCTCGCTCCTCATGAAGTTCCGCTTATGGGATTTCTCTTGTCTCAACCTCTTCTTCAGGCTTGTCTTCTTCCATATTTTCTTTCTCCTCCTCCTCTTGCTTCTCTGAAGGAGATACCTCTTTATTATGCCTAGGGCTCTTCTCTTGTTCCCCTTTTGGAGGTTCAGTGTCCTCCATTTCTTCATCAATATCTTTCTCTTCGATGGTGAGATGCTTCTCGCCCTCCTCTCCAACGTTCTTGAGTTGTTGGGCCAACTCTTCCTTGGGCTCAAGATCAAAAGTTTCCATGATATACTTTGTGCATGGCTCTTCATCATCTTCCTTGGAGGATTGTGTTTCCTCTTCTTTGTGGACTACCTCATCAATTAAAAGATGCTAATATGGGGGATACTCGTGGTAGTCATCTGCTTCTTCCTCCATTCATTTGCTGGCCTCCATTTCTTGTCTTTCAAACTCTTCAGAGATTTTCCATCGTTGCTTCCATTTTGGGGGCCTCTGTTATAGTAGGAGTGGGGAGACCAACAAGAACCATAGCCAAGGTAGCCTACACCACAGGGATCACAAAAATTCAAAAAATCTATGAGGGAATATTCTTCATGTACTTGGTGTTGGAACTGTCACCGGCGTGACAACATGGGGGTCTCCCTGATCCGTTTTCTACAAGCAAACATTCATTGCCTATCGTCAAGATGTTTCTATTGTTTTGGCGACAGTGGTGTCATCTATCAGCATTTGTTGTGGCTATCGAGGTAGTATCTCACCGAATTCAATGTGTCTCCCCGGCTTGTACATGTTAAGATCTACAGCGGGAGGTCTTGGTGAGTTTCATTTGTCTCACCGAAAAAAGAAAACTTTCTTCCAAATGACTTTCGGTGAGAGGTAAACTTATCGGGGTATAGTCATAACAAAAGGGTCGGGTCTTATTGACTATGCTTAATGAATGGATTTCTTTCAGCATGAGTTCACTTTTGTCTCATCGACTGGCAATGGAAGGATTCATCGGCAGGAGTCATGTGTGTCAGGTTGGTGTCTTACCAAGGTTTGTTTGTTTCACCAAACAGGTGCTTTTTTGGAGATCTTTGGTGTAAATTGAGGTTGGCGGCAGAAAGTCATAGCAAAGTGTGTTTGTCTCACCAACGGGTTACTAGGGATCTCTTTTTAATTTGCCTTCGGCAGGAGATACATAATGTCACAACGAGACTTAATGAATCAGAAGTATATCTTTTGGTTGCGGTGTAACACGCGAGGTGTTATGGCGACTTACGGGTGGTGGTGGCCATGCACTGTAACTTGGAGAATTCTATGTAACATCTCCCCGAATTTAATAGTCACGGTGAATGTGAAGCAGGGGAACACTGGCAGGGAGTGATAAGCGGTAAATTGCCTTCGGCATACCTTCAGGCTTGTCTTGGTGACTGGTTCACTAGTGAATAAAAGCAGAATTCAAAATTTGTGGGCCGACATGTGAGATTTTCTACAATACCGTTGCTTGCCAGCTTGATTGGAGCCCGAATTTGGTGTTGGGATGACATGAATTTGAAATGATATGATTTTTAATGCTAGTGTATATATATGCACCCCGATTGTAATGGAAAGGGGGGAGGATATTTTAGGATATATTTCAATACAACAGCAAGTAGGAATAGTTAGATAAAATTATCAGATTAGAGACTATTGTTGCATGATTTTAGAATGGAGGTATTTATGAAAATTAGTTGATGTCGCTACATTTTTCTGGTGTCAATTGTCTGATGAATTTAATGAGAATACTGCTAAGTTGTCTCCAAGATTGATGCTTTCTGGTTGTTTAAATTGACATAACAAGTTTATGTTCAATTTATCAATGCACATTTGTTGTATTTGTGTGATTAATCAATTGCTTCTTTCAAGCAAAGATTAAATCCTTTTAGTTGATCACAGTAATCAGAGAGATTCATTTGGATTGTTAAAGTAGAGCTTAGTAGTTATAGAATTGCATGTTTATACAAGTGATAAACAAAATATATGCCAGATAATTTGAGTTTCTCCAGAGAAATATTGCTCATCTTGATCTCATTTTGACTCCGTATACCCAATAAGGCACTAGTCTCTACATTTCATTATTGAATTCATTCAGTTTCTTTATATCAGTTAAGTAAGCATTTTAGGATTTAGATCAGAAGATTGCTTTCAAGTTTGATTTCATTTTGTTCACTATCATCTGCCATTGTGGACAAAGCATTTCAAAAGGATATTCATAAGATAAGTCTGCTCAATTCAAAAGGTACACCCACCAAGGTTTGGCAGCACCTAAAGAGTAGAAGGTTGAGTTCTCTTAACGTTGTCTGTTACCCTGAAGTGTATCAAGAGATTGGCATCCTCTTGAGGCATCTTGCCTACATTTTTGAGAGCTAACACTTGGTAAAGGCCTTTGGAAGAGAGAGAGTAGGAATTGGCATCGTTGAAGTAGCTAGTGGGAGGCCTAATGATGGAGACATTACTGAGGAAGAGAGAGGGGAAGTGGTAGTAGAGGAAGAGTCTATTACCAACACTTGTGCAGTAGGCAGGTAGAAGCAAGGTAGACTGAAATGTCCACTGTGGGCGGAGAGGTGGAAACCATCGCCTGAGAAGCAGGTGGAGGAGTAACAGTGGTAGCAGCTACTATGACTAGGGAAACAAGTGTAGAAGGTAGAGATTTAAGTTTTTCATCCCCTTGTTCTTCTCCTTTATGGAGCAGGTCCTCTTGGATGGTGGGAATCTCCGTAAAACTACCTGATTTCTTTGGTTTCTTGGAAGGTTCACCTTCCGAGGGCTTTCTTGATTACACCTTAGACTTAGGTTGGCATTCAACCATTTCCTTTCTTGTCTTGGATCATGTATTGGGAGGAGATGCCAAAGTCTCTCTAGCCAAAACAACAGTGGTAGGGGCACTGCCACTCTCGCTCTCAAGCTGCTCCTCGAGTTCCCCATATGTTAGGGTCACTCCCTATAGCTTTAATTGATAAATCTATCCATCAATCCATTGTTTTGTCCTTGCCTCAATAGGCTTCATTAGAATATTGAGGTCATTGACCTCTTCTCCATTCCATCCGATCAATGATAGTGTTAGGTTGGCAACAACATCATATCTTGGATCTACTACCGTGCTTTCTTCTTCAACTATTTGTTCTGGCACCCGAAACAACTTGACTATCTTGACAAAGTATGTCATCATGCACATGTATTGCTGCATGCACACCTCCTTTTCATCCTTACAGTTGGCCCAAAATTCTTCAACATTATGCAGGTGGGCATAGTCAACCCTGACCATCTTCTTGAGCTTGCATATGGATCCATCTAAGGTCGGGTAGTATGGAAGTCTAGGTTATACTCCACAAGTTCTTTATCAGAATCATCTACACATTGGGATGTGTGCATTTCATACATTCCTTGTCCAAAGGAGAGGGGATAAGGAATCCCTGCCCTATTTTTGTTGCTTAGAAAAGTGTGTGCTCGTTGTAGTTGCCGAGAGAGTGTAAGTAGTATTAGCCAGTTATTTGCATATCGGGGTAGCTTATAAAGTTTCTCTGAGAAACCCTCAGCTCGAATGTAGGTAAAATTCAAAAATTGTATGAATAGAGAGCCAAACTGACGAATGAAAGCGTTAGCACTATGGGAGACCCTTCTTTCAAAATCACCTCCAAGCATTTTGATGATATGGCCTATGAAGACGTAATTGACTCTGTAGTAGTACTTCTTGAAATTTCTATATTGGAGTTTTGGGTACTTGTCATATACTTTTAGCTCCCTTCCTGGTGTTGGATTTGGTGCTAGGAATACTCCCCTACATTGGGCAGGTTCGATGAGAAAAAATACTAGGTATGATGTCATATAGAATTGTGAAGTCTTCTTCACGAACACAAATTGCTTGTGCAAGCTATTACTAATCATTCTAACCCAGTAAAATTTGGTGTCCCCTTGGATTATCTCTTCTACAAAGTATAGAAACCATTCCTAGAAGAAGGCCATATCAGGAGGCCCATAACTTTGCTCAATAGGGTTACCAAGTCATGTTAATCCTCATAGAAATCGCTCTTTTAGAGTTCTTGGGGCACTTTGTTAGCGCTACCCCTCTTTTCCTTCAGCCAATACTGATTGATGAGCTTCTTGCATCTGAGGGGATCAATGTCCCATATTTGCTTACCATATTATTTAGGCGTCTCTTCCATCTCACTGAAGGTAGGGATGTGAAAGGTCCTCCCTATCAATTTGGCGGATAGATTAACTAATAAATTCCAATCCCTATCCACTATTCTTTTTGTATCTTCCTGATATGCCTCCTTGTAGGCCATTACAAGTTCAAGAGCTATGAGAGCATGTGGGAATCCAGAAGCCTTGGCCAATCCATTTCCACCAATCCTTCTAGCATTTTCTATTGTAGGGTTGATTCAGACCCTTTGCTTGTATTCATCAATGTTAATGTGTCCCAGATTAGTATCTGAGATTTCTTTCCAATTTGTGGTGGCCTTAGAGTTGAGGGGTTCCCCTTGGAACTTATATCTCATCTGGTCCTTATCCTCTTCCCTGGGTACCTTGGTGATCTTCTTTCCTTTATCTTTCTCCACGGTTGCCCTCGAGGACCTAGTAGCTACTTCTATATATTCTTCACAAGCAACAAAAGTTAGCATGTTTACACATAAATTAGGAAGGAGCATCCATGAAATCCTTATAAATAGTCATTAGAGACAAAAAATCATCCAAAAAAATTCATAATGCTCATTGAGTGTTAGCCTTCGCCTCTAGTTTGGGGGAGATTGGACAATGCGGGCTTGTGGAGGCAAGTTTCCCTAGGCTAGCGACTATTTTGGAGGTAGTAGAAATGGACAACGTTGAGGGCATGATGGATCATAGATGGTAGCTGGCATTTGGATTTCTGCACCTAAGATAAGGCTCTTGGCTAACGCCCTAAGGCATTTAGCACATGTGGGAAGGACAAGGAGGTTTCAAGGATTTATCATGTTACAGCTCAAAGTATGCAAGTCAGGGCTATGTAGAAGCCAGAGGCTTCATAGATGCTTTAAGGCTCTATCATTAAAGAACGACGTTTGGATGGCGAAGTCTACAGGCGGTGGCCTACCAAGCGGGACCCACAGGAGGCACATACGTCTGAGGAGGGTTTTGTATGCCTGACACTTGGTAGGGTCGACGAGAAAAATCCATGGGAGGACGTGACATAAAGGACATCTAGGATGACCGACCGCAAATGACGGCCAACACCATCAGGTCCGCAGAGGGCATTAGACATTAGTTTTACATTGAGTTTAATTTCGGTGTTTCGACGGTAAGGAGGATGGTGGACTTCGTAGCGTGGGGAGATAAAGGGCCTTCACCATTTGGGAGCAGTGTGGGATGGATGGTGGGTCACAGAGGCTGACACACAAGCGAAGACCCGCGAGAGTTCTTGACTTAGCCAATTTCGGATACGTGGACCAAACGGCCATAGAGACTTCAAAACCTGGGAGGCAGAAGGATGCCACGTGATGGCTATTAGGAGACAATGGTGATGGGATAGCATGCCACAAGGTGTGGCCTAAAAGGGTGATGTCAGCTTTGCACTTGGACTTAGGTGATTTATTAGGAACAAGGCGGACGGGATGTCGGGTTCTGACCAGTGAGAGGCAGTGAACGGTTGGTCGTCGAAAGGTGGCAGGGAAGCAATGACTTCTCGCAAGTCGCAACCCGCAAGGGAAAATGACGGCCTCATTCAAACTTAGAAAATTTTGACAATAGAGGGGCAAACGAAAGGTCAAGTTCCATGGAGTGGAAGTCAATGGAGGCTTAGCCATTCACAAACAACGGGGAAGCAATGACTCCCTGCGCGTGGCACCTCGCAAGGGCGAGTCCACAAACAACAAAAGACGGTCGAGACAAGCTCGCAAAGTTTCAAGTGTGAAGTGCCTGATGGAAAAGAGGGCCCTGTAGGCCACAAAGAGCACACAGCTCTATGTGAAGAACGACGGCCATAAAGTGAAGTTTCACATGAAGATTTTTGGGTTGAGTTCTCAAGTTTACCAATTTTTGCAACATGGGTTTTTCGCACTAGGGCCCAACTTACTAAGATTTAACATTTTCTATCCTTTAAAATCTAACAATTTTCAAACATGATGAAAATATGCATGAAAGCGGAAATGGAAATCCTACCTCAATAACCTGAAGAACAAGCAGCTAGGAATGCACAGGGGATGTCCTTGGATCTCGACGGGCGCGAAGGCGGCGGTGGTTGGGTTTCTCTGACACTTCCAGCAAGGAATGTTTGTGAAAATGATAGGTCGATGCCGCTATTTATAAGTTTTAAGGCATTAAATTCCCTCATTGAATTCTCGTATGATGAACAATTGGGTTGGTGAGATGTCACTTCAGTCAGAACATCAACAGGAAAGGCAGTGCTCGCAGGGTGGAAATTCGTCAGTGTTTAGTTGCTCACAAACTTAGCGACCTAGTAGTGAAGGGAGCGACAGAACCCTTAGGGTGGGTGGACATCTAGGTTTTTCCATCTAGAAACAATGAAGGCAAGGTGGAAGTTCGTAGAGGGAAACCCGCAGGGGCGGACCCACAGGACACCAACCCAAACTGCAAAGGGAAAACTGCCAAGTAGTTTCTGAGGGAACAAAAGACATGAAAATTTTAAAGGGGGGAAACTTGGTCAACTAAAGATGATACTTTAGGGCTCCTTGACCATTTAGGACTCAAAAATAAGGGCACACCAAATGAGTCGAAGCAAAAAGTGCCTCGACACAAGCGAAAAGAGAGGGTCCCCATTCCGAATGGGGTGTGTGTGTTATAGGCACAACAGAGCTAATCTTTTGAACACCTAGTACCCTATAAAGCATGCATGTAATCACACACATTCCTACCAATGAACCAAAAATTAGGTTCCATTAGATTTTTGAACTCCGAACAAGCCAAGGGGGAGTCTAAGAGCCAAGAATCTTCCTAGAAGTGGATCTTATTTCCTTTGCCTAGCTTCCATCTCAAACCAGACAACAAAAACTTCTTCATTTTTCATATATTATTCCAATCTAGAGACCCACGAGGATGATCATTCTGAATACATCTGATTAGGGGATAGTTGGCTAGGTATTTAGCTTTCATAATTCTACACCAATCCTTTTTATCTCTTAACTGGTCCCACCCAACTTTAGAAAGCAAATCCTTGTTGGAAGCAAGGACTTTCTTGATGCCAACCCTCCCCACCCGAGCTTGGGAAGGGAAACTTTCTCTTAGCTGACCAATGACATCTTCTTTTTATCTTCACTACCAGACCATAGAAAGACTCTCTGAATTTTCTCAAATTTCTCAGCAATGTTACTAATCATTTTGAACATTGAGAGAAACTAAATAGGTATTCCTTGGAGAGCAACATTGAGAAGCTACAACTTGCCCACATGAATTAGGAGAGAACCTTTCCATCCAACAAGCTTTCTCTGGACTCTTTCAAGAATAAAATTCCAGAACTTGGGAGTAACTTCCTTAACAGTAAGGGGAAGGCCAACATAGACTAAAGGAAGAGTGGAACTCACACAACCTAACACCACGGTCACATGATCCTGTAGACCAAGAGTGCAGTGAAATAATAAATCATAATTTTATTATAATTGATGCATTGATCAAAACAAGACGCATAGAGGTTGAGGCAAGCTTTCCACTTCCTAGCTTCAACCACCAAAGCTTTTCCAAAAAGCATAGTGTCATCCACAAATTTTTGAATAGTAACAGGATCAAGGGTGGAGGCCTGTTTGACACCCTTGATGGAGCCCTTTGAAAAAATATACACCACATTCCTGCTCAACACTTCAACCACCACAATGAATAAATAAGGGGATAGGGGGTCTCCCTATCTGATTCCCCTCCCAGCCTCAAAGAACCCTTGGGACACTCCATTGACTAAAACTAAATACTTCACCATGGAGATACATTCCATAATGATATTGATAACTTTTTGGTTGAAGCCAAACTTATCAAGGACTTTAGGGAGAAATTTTCATAGGAATTTATCATAAGCTGTGGAAATGTCAATCTTAAAAGCCATGCTAGGGTTGTTACACCTATCCATAGAGTGCAGATTTTCATGGGTGGATAGAGTAGCATCCAAAATATGTTGGCTAGGAACAAAACCTTTTTTATTAGGACCAATAAATTTCTCCAAAATGGGTTTCAACCAGTTCACCAAGATTTTAGTGTAAAGCTCAAGAATCAACACATTCCAAATTAAGTATTTCCATGTTCATTGAACATTACAAGTAAGGTAAAAGAGATAACATGTACAAAATTACTATCCATAAGTGCTCAAGAAAATTTATTAAACGAATTAAAAATCACAGTTACATACACCACAAAGGGTGTTACAAATCATCTGTTTCAATGATTCATCATCAAGATTACATCAGCAGTTTCATTTAAGAAATACAGATACAATTTATAAATTGGCTAACAAGCCATACAAAATAATATATGAAGTACATCCATAGAAATAGAACCTCTAATCCTCATCCACCTTGACACCACTAGTCTTCTTGCACTGAGGCCAAGAGTGCAGTTAAGGTTCCTTTTTCACCCAACCACGAAGCACATGACTTCCTCAGGTTTCCTCCTAACTCGAATAAATCCCTAACCCTGCACGAGGAGCCTAAAAACCTAGAACAATAAAGAAGGAGGGAACTCTTGATGCATGCCTATCTTCCTATATGCATTCTTATACTAGAAAACATATTTATTGCAAGCAATATGTGGAAAAGACATATATAGCATACAAATTCTAGGCTTTTAATCCATCTATTTCAATGGTACATTTCTTGGACAAGCATTAAAAACATAAATGGTAGTTTATGAAAAGGCTAAACTACTGTCTTTGTATGCCCACATTCAGCATCATGTCCTAGAAGTTTCACATAAAAGAGTAAATAACACATAAACTCTTACATAATTACATAAAGTTCAAGAATTTATCAATTTAGTATGAAATCACACAATACATTACCCAATTTGCCAAGAAAATAACTAACAATTGACTTGTTTCCAGTCCATTTTCTAACTTAAAAGAAAAAAAATGCATTTTCAAATTAACGTGTTTCAAAGCATTTAGTAAGTCATTTTTTAATAGATTATTCTAGAAGTAAAAGATTTGTTCACATTGAAGGTTAATTCCATGAAAATATATCTTCACATTAAGAGTAACTTGATTCCCATAGAAATAAAACTAAGTTTACAAATGTTCATGACTAAATCAGCCTAACACAAATAAATCCATTTGCATCTGAAAACTTGTCCTTTCACTATGTGTTCATTACGAAATCTAAGTATTGCATTCCTACTCATTGTTTTATATTGGAATTTATGTGTAAATATAAGTATATATATATATATTTAAATAGGAAAACTAGATTCACAAAAAATAGATTTAAGCCAAAGTGGACTCATAATTGATATATCTATTGGTTATTATTTGGTTACTATATACAGTTTGATATACACATGTCTATTAGTTGACTAAGTATTAAGTATATCTATATATGTATATATTCAGAAATAGAACAATCTGAAAATAGTATTATAACAATTTAAAAATAGAAATATCTAACAATCCAAGACAGGTTACAATATCTATTCATTTCAGAATTTATCTCGTTCTCATAGTTTCTATTTTTGTGTTTGCATTGAATATATTAGTTTATATATATATATTCCAAACTAAAATTAAATTGCAAAAAATCACAGGTTCGAAAGGTAGTTCACATGCAATATGAGGGGAGGGGATGACAAGGTGGAGGTCATCGGCCTTCCCATGGGAAGGCGCTACCTATGGAGGGCATTGTACCCCACAACACAGTCCTTCCCCATGGGGAGGACACAGCTAGGGGAGCCCCTCTCCCACAATAATTCTTCCAACCCCAAACAGATAAAATAAAATTATGATTTGATTCGAAACATATGTATGCGTAATTTCATATATATATATATATATATATAAACATATATATGTATATATGTATATATAGCATAGTATATATATATATGTATATATAATTAAATATATATTACTTTCACAATCTAACAGGTTTTAATTAAATGAATCAAATGGAAATCTTCATTCATAAAATATATAATACAGAGGTTTTCAAAAGTTTATATATATATATATATATTTAGGTATAGTTTAAAATAGGAAAGATTGTTCAGATTGCACATCCATAATAGTGAATTTCATATAGCAAGCACCCAAATACAGTGAACATGCACAAATAATTTTCAAGAGATTTTCAATCTTTCACAGTGCAATCAACTATGCTCATAATTGAAAATTAAATGCAATGGAAGAGATTTAAAAACTTGGAAGATTGCCTTCAGTTGAAAATTCCCTTCTTCTTCTTTTCCTATTCTTGCTTTCCTGGAAATTGTTTTTTGTAGAATATTCCTCTTTTTATTTATTTCCCTTTCTCCTCCTTTTCTCTTCTTATTGCTACTATTTTTAATCTACTGTCCTCAAGAAAATTTCCTGTGGACACTCATATTCAATTAATTCTTTTCAGAGAAATCAAGAAATATCACAAGCTATATATTTTCATTACTCCTCTCATTCCTTTAAAGATTTCCTTTCTTGTTTTCCTTTGCCCTAATCTTGAAATTAAAGAAAAATAAAATAATATTTCCTTTTTCATGCATAATATTTATCTTTGATGAATAATAATAGGAAATTCTATTTTAGTTTCAATTAAGTAATTATCCACAGTAAATAACGAGGAAATTTCCTTTTTTAAATTGAGGAAGAAATATTTACCCTTATTAAACAATATATAAATAACATCTAGTTGCAAATGGAATATTTATTCCAAATAGTAATAAAGAAATAACATTCAATTGGGAGTAATAAAATAGTTATTCTAATTAATCAAGCATCATCATGTACTTGGAAAAATAAAACCTATAATTAAATTAGAGTTAATTATTTTGTTTCATTATACTTTTATTTCTTTGCTTATTAATTTAATTAACCATTTTAAAATACTAACAATAAAACAATCATCTAATCTAAATGCTAAATGCATCTATATGACACTAAGTGCTTATGTGCGATCGAGAGAACCATTCTTGTTTTACCCTGTCAAGAAGCTAACTTCCTCTACCTTAGCCACACCCTTGGTCTTCGACAACCTGTAGCTCAAGTACACTCACGCACCCAAAATAAGACTAGTATCTAGATAAAATATAATTAAATCAACATAATTCATTAATTCTAAATCAAATCCAACATAGTTCAATAATTATAATTATCACCTTTCTATTTTACACCACTTTTAAAATAAAATTATATTCCATTCATTTCAACTTCTCATAAAATTAAAACCACATTTTCATATTTAATTTCTCAAAACACCACATTAGTTATCATTTAATCTACCACACACACACATTCTGTCATTTATCAAATCCAAATAAAGCAGAAACAAAGCGCATCATGGTTCGAGACATGACATTTAGAGAATATCTTATAAAAAATATTGCAAAGTCTAATAGGATGAAAATCAAACATGGTCAGAGGGTCCTAAGATTTGGGGACCAAAGCTATGAATGCGTGGTTCAGTTTTTTAAGCAATTTACCTAAGTTGAAAAAATCCCTAGAAGCAAGGGTAAGGTCTTCCCCCACAATCTCCCAAAAGGTTTGGAAAAACATCAGGGGGAAACATTGGGCCTAGGGGCTTTATAGGAACCCATACTAAACACAACAAATTGAACCTCCTAAGAAGAAACCACCCTCAAAATTGAATCATTATCCTCATGGGCTAAAGGGGTAGGGAGAGGTTCCAACATCAGATCAACCAACCCAGGGTCAGGAGCCTCTAAAGGAAGTGAGTAAGCATGCTTAAATTGATTAGCAACTAATAGGCCAATCTGTAATGGATTAGTAACTTCATCCACAACCTCATTTTTCAGTTTTATTATTTGATTCCTTTTTCTATGTTTAAGAGCCAACACATAGAATAAAGATGTCTTTCAGTCCCCCTCAACAAGTCACTGTATTCTAGAAGTTTTCTTCCAAAAAACCTCTTCTTTCTTTAATATTTTCTCCCATTCCAATCGCTCCTCCTTTTCTTGTTGGCCTATCAGAATACTTTTATCACCGTCTTCCATTCTTTTTTGTAACTCACCAAGTTTATTAGCCACAACCCATTTTTTATGGAACACATCTCTAAACACACATTTATTCCACCCTTTAACCATATACTTTACATGCTTGAGTCTTTGAGATCAGAGCTTGAACATAGGGGAGCCTTGCACTGGGATATTCCACCAAGTAGCAACCTTGTTCTAGAAGTTCATATGGGAATTCCACATGATTTCGAACCGGAAAGGGAACATAACAACAACAGAGTGGTTAGTACACTATTTCGTAAGCACCCACTTATAGGTACATTTACACCCAAGACAATGTTTTGAGGCACTAACCTCCTGGTACACTACACACCTAATTGAGAAATCCTGGCAAATATGCAGCTTGTGTGACACCAGAAAAAATAAAATAAAAATAAAAATATATAGTAAAGAGAAATAATCTTTCCAATAGTGAAAATCATTTCGGTGGTGCTTTGGATAAGTACCATGGTGAAAACCTGGAAAATAGGCACCATGGTAGTTAGTCTTTGCTCCATCATCTACCATCATTCTATCTAATTTTTTACTTCACCCATCATCATCTACACATATCCCTAGATTCCATAATAAAGCCCCATTTTTTCATATCTGTAATAAAGCTTAGTCACCCTTCTCATGGCCTAAGAATTATTTACATTTAGTGTCTTCCACCTTCCATATCCATCCATAATACAAATTTCTCATCCAATTTCATTCATAATAACTAGTCATATACATGACTAGGGGAAATCTTTGACTTAGAAAAAATCCAAAAAAATCCAAATAATCCTCAAAAAATCCAAAAACATCCAAATAATCCACAAAAAAATCCAAAAAAATCCAAATAATCCTCAAAAAAATCCAAAAATAGTTATAAAAATGTTGAAAACTTCAAAAATAATCTATGTCGGTCCAAGTAGTTGAACTACGTTGCCTCTGCAACTTCACATAGGTAAGACCATCATAGATGATCCCCCTGAGGCTTACATTGGTCCTTTAGGGTCCGTATTAATAAATTGTCAATCCATTCATAACCGTTTTCCATTATAAACCATCCATTTTCAAGGTTAGTCAAACTATATTGCCTCTATGACTTCATTTAGGCAAGGCCATCATCGATGAGTTCTCAAGGCTTAGGTTTTTCCCTTAGGTCACATCTATCATTATCCACATCTCGTAATAAACTGTCCCTTGCTAAGGTTGACACTTTGATCAAACATAAATATATTATCCTATAAAGAATTGAGCTCAAAAAATCTCAAAATAATAGACAAACTATCCAACTAGTCTCTAATCCTAATCGATCAATTTCCCAATCATAAGTACCTATCAACATCAATGATCCTTATCAGTTATCAAATTTTCTTATACAGGATGTTGCATCATCAAAACCAGACTCAAAAGCTTATACAACATGCTTCACTCTTGAAACCAAACATCATCCATCATCTATCAAACTATCTTATACATGTTTTTGCATCCTCAAAACCAAAATCAACATCTTATACAAGGTGTATCATTATTGAAACCAAACTCAATCCTATCATCTATCTTATACAAAATATTGCATCGTTAAAACCAAAATCGACATCTTATACAACATGCTTCATTTCTTAAAACTAGACCTTATCCTGAATCTTATCATATGAGCACTCATTTATTGACAAGAAGATCTAAATGTTTCTTGACTTGTTTGTTCTAGTTAAGTCTTATCATTTTTATCTAATTTATCTATGGTCATGTTACTATGCACCTCGAGGAATTCCACAAATGATGGATCATGAACCTTTTCCCTTTGATTTTTGTTTGCACTTTGTTTTGGCAACATGATTGGGGCAACTAAGTTCCTTGTGTGTGATTGGGGTTTCATTTGGCATAATCAAAATATCCTATGCAAGTTAAAGGTCATCTAACGCTTTTGCGTCAGGATTAACATGATTTGTGGTTACTTCCTCACATATTCTGATAAGGTTCTATGGTTACTGGTATGCATCTTGTCACTCCTTGTCTACAATGTGTCTATTTATGCAAAGGGATAAAAAAATTCACCTTGTTCTATGTCATACCTTGGTGTCCATTATTCATCACCAAAATAAAATGCTATATGATGATAATTGTGTACTAAAATAATAGCTCAAAATCTATTAGCAAAATATCACATCAATCTCAATCCATTTCATCCATCTCATTTCATCCATCTAGTTTTTTTCACTTCTTACTAACATTTTCTTCTAGCTCACATTTCTTCTATTAGTCCTCGCATTTGAACACATCAAATTGACCTATCGGAAAATATACCAAATTTTTTAGAAATTTTCAAAAACTTTCCAAATTTCCCGAGGGGGCATCATCATATCCTATCTTAATCGAGCATGCGGGGTCATATTGTTGCAGGTCTCAAGTGGAATTTTTTGTATTATTCTTTGACACAACGCTCAAAATCACATTGTCTCAAAGAGGGACAAAATCTAGACACTGGAAAATATCTCGAGCCTGCAAGAAATATTTTCTCACTAATTTAAGTCTTTCTAAAAAGTTAAAATAATTTTAATTATTTAATTATTTCTTAATATCATATTCTTCTATCAATTAAGTAATTTTGAATTATTTAATTAATTTATTTTATCTTTATTCTTCTTTTGATTAATTAATTAAATATTATTTATTTAATTACATTGTTAATTTCCCTCCTTTCTCCTATAATTAAATAAATTATTATTTATTTAATTATTCGCTTTCCCTTCTTTCTTTTATAATTAGATAATTATTTAATTATTCATTATCTTTTTCTTCCATAATTAAATAAATTCTTATTTATTTAATTATTTATCATTTCTTCTTATCTCTAATTAAATAATTGTTTCTAATTATTTAATTATTTACCATTTCCCTCCATCTATTATTAAATAATTATTTTCAATTATTTAAATATTGCATATCCCTCTTTTCTTTTATAATTAAATAATTGTTGCAATTATTTAATTTATTTATTCTTATCCAAGCCCTATCTCTCATTTAATTCATTGGATCTTGGTCGATGCTTCCCATCATTAAATATTTTCTCCTCAATTAATCCCATCCATTAATCATCATACATCGTCCCTCTATCCTCTTCATTTGAATTGAGATTTCTATAAAAGAAAGTTATCATCCTCTTTTCAAAGTTAACTACAATATTTGAAATTGTGTTTTCTATCATTTATCTTGAGGAACCACATTCTTCGATATTTTGTTATCACATCATTCATCTTGAGATCTTTCTATCAATCATCAACATTGAGCTTATTACACACTACATATCTGAGAGCAAACAAAGCAAATTTGAGAAGAACAATGGATAAGAATCAACTTTAGCATATGAATTGAGGTTTCATTGGTTTATTATTTGATTTCTATTGTCATCTTGTGCTTCATTGTTAGATTAGGGTCATTATGACTTGAATTTAGGTAGTTTTGTTGTTGCTATCAATGATTCATGTTTTTTCTTCAATTTTCCTAGTCAACACCATGTATTTCATTATGCAATTTTACATGCTATGATTGTTATACATTCAAATTCAAAGAAGTTGGTTCATTGTGCCCTCACTAGAATAATATGTTTTTATATTTAAATGTTATATCTTTTAGTCACCTACATTAATATAAGAGATCAATAATCATCTATTGAACTATTTTTTATTTCATTTAAATTGCATTATTTTATACATCAATTGAAATATAAAATATTAATCAAACTTTTTATCGCATTCATGTACACTTGAATTGTTGTAAGTAAGTTATCAAGAGAAAATATCATCAATCCCTATATTCGAGATTATCTTTCCAAGAATGTAGCTCAAACTTAAAGTTAATGGTCCTGCATAAGGAATATGTAATTTCAACCCATACACCAACATGTAATCCTAAATATGGTATTATAATATATCATATATTGCTATCATTCTATTCTATTTTTTATTAAATTTATGTATAAATACCATTTTATTATGCATTATGGATTGCTCATAAATTTTCAACATTCAAATAAGGGATACATAATTTATGATCCTAATTATATCACATGGATTTTTGTCAATACCTTGTAAAGATATATTTTGAGAATTCAACAAGAATGAAAAATACTCACCCTATTAAGAAAATATAAAGGTCATATGTATTCAAGTTATGTTGCAATTGTATAGTTGAGATTGCATTATTTCTAAATGAGGTATATATAAGATAAAATTATAAGTTGGTGATTGATACTCTAGAAAAAGAAAATATTCTCAAGGAAAGGAAAATTGTGAAATTATTTTAACAGTATTAGAGTCTTTTATTTTATTTTTTGTCAAATATATGTAAATTTTATTATGTTCAATAGTTTTTCTACTATACAAACCACATAAAATGAAAATACACTTGAAATTAAACATATTTAAAAAATAGTTCAATCTTAGATTAAACAATAGTAAATAAATAAATAAAATCTAGTTTTTTTTTAAAAGATATACACCGATTCCAAAAAATGTATATCAAATAATTTTCTAAAACAAAAAATATGTAATATATACAACCTCTTGAATATGAAAAATAAACACTTAAAATTCCCTTAACATTATAATAGAAAAAACAAATGATAAAATAAAGTTCAAGAATGTTCATTATCCATTAAACATTATATTACCAAAAAGAATAATATGTAATTCTTAGTACTTCATTAAAATGAAAAAGGAAACCTTATGTAGAAGGCAAATAAAAAATTATCTATTTTATTTTTTTTCTTAAACATTATTCTATTTTCTATTTATGGTGGTGAATTATTTTTGTATTGTAAAAAAAATTAAAAAATCTTTTCCTTTTTGGTGTAATTTGGAGGACATTTTGAATGGTTGTAGATATGGAGGCTCTTTTTCTTACTTTATTTGTATATCTTTAAATATAAAATTCACTCACTATTAGATATATGATTGTAGATGCAATATTTAGGTAATTTTCAAATTAGTCATTATCTATTAAGATAGTATAAATTTATAATTAAATATACATATAATTATCTAGTGTAATTAGAGATATAAGTATTCTAAATGAAGAATGAGTTGTGTGTTTTCTTGTTTTTTACTGACAATTTATTATCAATTAAAATGTGTATACTTAGTTCAATTTTTTTAAATTAACAAATTTCATCTAAAGTGCAATATCTTGATGTAGTTGACAATGGCAAAATTATAAGCATTTTGTAATGAAAAAATCCAAAACCCTAGAAAAATATAAAACCATGTTGTCTTGTACACCACTTATTTGAGCATCTTTAGGAAATTTCATAAGTTATAACTAAACAAAATCTACATGAAATTATTAAAATAGAAATAAAAAACTTGAGTGGTGAACATAAATAGCATGGAAACAAAAAATTATATATATATGAAAAAAGTCCCTTTAAATTTAACTAAATCACTTGCTACATAACCTACTCCTTATGTTTGACACACATATCAAGTTATCTTTTGAAATATTGCAAAGACTCAATAATGGAAAAAACAATACAAATAAAGACAAGCCCCTCCAAAATATGTCTTCTCAAAAATCACAATGCATTACATGTTGGAGAAGGAAAACACCATATAATTCATTGATGAAGAACATCAAGCAATGGTTTTGAGATATATCCTACTCATAATTTTCCAACCACTAGAAATGATTTAAGTATCTCAATATTTTTAAGTTATCCTATTTTATTTCTAAGGAAAACCTAAGAAAAATACCACCACCAATAAGAAAAAATCATTCTACCAATTATTTAGTATATATAGATTGATAAGTGTTATCAATATAGTAGCTCTTATATACTTTGAATCACAAAGAAAATAGAATATGCATCAACACATTAAAGAGTGCCTAAATTACATCATGTATTGGAGATCTTATGTTGTAAAAAATACATAAACCATTTGAAATCTCAAATGCACGCTCTGATTACGAAGAAGAGAGAAGATCAACATGATGATGATGATGAAAAAGTTAAGTTTTCATATTATTTTGGATTAGACCCTCCCTAAATAGTGTCAAGTTTTTAGAAGTGCATCTATGGAGGGACATTGTGTATGTAAAAAACACCACCCAAGAGGTGTACACCGGGGGACTTGTTAAAATTTGAAATGCCTGTAAGACAAAAAAATCATAAGGTCTACCATCGTGAACATGGGCCTCTTCAAATAATTACATGCCAATAACCTACATGAATACCCAAACAATCTATTTCATCTCAACAATGAAGAGCCTATAGACTTAAGGAATTTTTATCTCTTAAGCACACTCACAATTCACATCCAACACAAATTAAAATGCAATAGACGGACTAGTCCTCAAAAAACTAGAATGAGAGTCGTAAATGCCCATTACACATAGATCATGATGATAAAGATAAATACTATTGACAAAAATAAATGAGGCATACTCCTTGAATCATCTTGGAATAATATAGAGATACTATCGACCTCCAAAAAAGAAATGAGGTTCTACGAGTCCATAGCTAGGTTGGAAATATGAATTGACACAACTTGAACAATTCAATAGTTAATAAGGAAGTCAACATCTCCATTTCCCTATAGTCGTTGTTAAAAGTGAATTTCATGTTTGTGAGGATTTCAGAGATAATGTCAACCCATTTTTGAAGCTTTCAATTTAAAATATTTTTTTATTGCATTTATGCATACCAATGAGTCTCCTTCAATATCTAATATGAAGATTTTTTTTTCCTTGCACAATTTTAAACCTTCAAACAAAGCCTTCGATTCAAATTCATTATTTGTTCCATTAGATAGATTCTTGGATAAGGCCCAAAAAAGGACTCATGCTTCATTTTGAATCATGCATCAAACACTTGAAGCCTCAGTATTGCCCTTTGAGACCCCATCAAAATTGAGTTTTAGTATTGCATGAGAATGGGCCAAAATTTTGGGGTGAACGCTTTTGATTGGAGTTATGAACTAGACCATGGTAGAGGAGCTCTATGATCTTTGAACCTAAGTTGATGGTTCTATAGAGAAAAAGCCCTACAATGTCTCTTTGTATATGTATGCCTTCAATCATTACTCGTGAATGAAATCACAAAGAAATATAATTTAAACCTAAGTTGATGACTCTACATAAAAAATGCTCCACAAGATCTCCATATATATATATACACCCCTTCAATTTTTATTCATACATAAAATTACAAAGAAATATGATTTGATGAAAAATATAATTAAAAAAAAAAACTAATAATAATATTTTTATTTTTTTAACAAAATAGAATTAAATTTGAAATGGATAATTATTGCTGCGAAATCTTAAATCATATGAAATCTAATTCTAAAATAAAAATGTAACCTCAAATTGTATTTGTATCCTAATTATTTTTTCTTGATGAAAAGAATATATATCAAAATCATTGGTTAAACTATATAGTTATAATCCTTTTAAAAAGGCCGATATAGAATCATGCTTCAAAATTAAACGAACAAGACTAAATAATAAAAACACTTAATCGTAAAGAAATAACCCCACAAAACAACTAAAAACTTTTTCTAATATATAATGCCCAACTCATTTTCCCCAATGTCTATGGAATTTGGTACTTCTCCCCACTCGTTGGTTGCATGTGATGTGATATCATCATTATTTTATGTATCACTCTACACGTTAAACAAGTTAACATGAAAGCTGCATTAGGTATTTAAAAATTAATTAAAAGAAAGGTTAAAAACATCACCAATGAGGGAACATAATTTCATGCGATTTATGTCTCCCAACTTGTGGGTATACATGTCAACTCTTAATAGTTGGGGCGAATAATTAGCATTGTAAATCTAACCTAATTTTACATGTTCCAACACCTTTTTAGTTTTCCTAAGTAGTGTGATTTTATTTATTTATTTATAATATTAAATAAAATAGACCGGATCAAAGGTCAAAAATACATGATTTGATCAACTAAAAACAAAGACAAATCTGAGTCACCAATAGAGAATAAAATACAAAGAATCTTCTACCACTTGGAAGGTAGTATTTATATTCACATGATCAGTTATCTCTTGATTGGTTGATGTGTTGGTAATTAGATCTTCGAATAAGTCTTTATTGTGGAGAGTATCATTAATGTTGGACAACTTGTCAACTCTAGATGTGATCTCTTTTAAATTATTGGGCACTCCTTGTTCTTTTCTAATATCTTTATTTGGATTTAATATTTGCTTGGTTAGATCAAAATGAGCTTAAGAGAATCTTGAAAAAGGTAAGAAAGGTTGGCATTATAAAATAATGAGCTTAGTTTCGATTGCTCGAAGGTTAATTTCAAATACATTCAATTTCAAATGGTAATTGAACATTGTGATGTCAAAATGTGTTTAACAATTGTTTGTCAAGAATTTTTAAAGATAATATTTTAAGAAATTAAGAAATTAAGGAGGCTTGTTTTCTAATAAAATTTGTAGTTGAAGAAATAAAGAAATTAAGAGGCTTGCTTTCTAATAAAATATGTAGTTGAAAGAGGTATAGTAAAGGTAATGGAGAGTCATGTTTGTTGGGTGAAGAGCATAGTAAAAATGTATGTTTGAAGGTCTCTTTTTTCTTGTAGAATAAGGAAATGATGCATTAGGTGTGGAGGAAACAAATGTAGTATTTTAGTAACAAATAGTATATAATTTTTCATTTTGTAACCTAAGCTTAAGAGTTAGTTTTGAATTTCCATATTGTTACTAAGGTTAAGCCTTATATAAAGAATGTATACACTATTTTGATTGGCAAGACAAAAAATAATAGACCCATTCAACAATTTTCAATCTATAAGAAAGTTATATTAACTAAAAATTGACATCTTGAGAAAGAGAAAGTGTGGGATAAGCTCATTCATGTTAGAGACTATCCTTCTATTAGAATAATTAGTTTATAATTCTATATGGAGCTACCTAGGAGGTTTCAACTAGAAACTAGGGAGCTCTCGTAAATATTTGAAAGTTTAGATTTATTTCCTAAAAAAAAAATTCCCATTAAACAATTTGCAAAGAGCCATAGGTTGATCATTTTCTTATATATAAAAAATTCCACCAAATGGAGGAGGTTTTAAAAACTAGAGCATATCTTAAGGACTAATCATACTAATTCATTTATGGAGAGATGGTTTGTCAAACCTTCCATACGTTGTTAAACTCAATCAAGGCATGAGTTTTGAAGTATGATTCTAGAAACACTTTGTCCTTCCAATGAATACAAAGCCACAATCTTGATGTAGAGGTAGTGATAGTATGATACCTTATAATTACTTTTTAGGGGGATTCACCACTAAGTCCTAAAGGATTCACTTGGCTATGAGGTAAGTTCCTAAGGTGTTAGGATCAATGTGTCTCAATCCACCATGTTCTTTAGATTAAAAGTAGTAATTCTATGGTGATAGAAATATGCCTCTCTTGTTATCCCATTTTAATCATTCAAAATTTCTAATAAGTTATGTGGGTATGTTACAATATTATTTGGAAGGGAACCAAGAGAAAACATAAACATGATTGGCAAGGATAATTTTGTTAACAACTTAGATGTACCCTACCAAAGAAAACAATATGTTGATCCATTTAATTAGTCTTAAGATTATTTATAAATCATTTCTATGTATCATCTATGATGATGCCCAACCCAAGGGAAATTCTAGGATGCCTTGATATTTCACTATGTTTTAGGAGGTGTCATTATTTGGGAATCCACTTAGGGAGAGTGCTCAATGCTTATGAATTATTTGATTTCTTGAATGGATGATATGCGCTAGAAGTAACATTGAAAAGGTTAAGAACACCAAACATGTTAGATAATTTGTCATTTAAACTTTGAATGAAGATTGTACTATTATTTGTAAAATGTGAGTTTAGGGCATGAGAATTCAAGGAAGGAGAAATATCATGGAATAGATGGGGTAGTCAACATGTTATAGGAGATAGGCAAGGGAATTAGTTGAAAGGACATATAAGAAGGGGATTAGGGTAGCCTTGTTGAATATGTATTTGAAGAAAAATTTATGGAATCATTGACAATAAGGCTACCACTAAAATTTTCCCACCACTTATAATGTAGTACTTATTGAAAATTATTTGGGTAACTTTCTTTAAATTGAAATTATTTGATTTTAATTACATATTAAGACCTTGACATTCAATACATGGTCAAAATGTTATAGCTTATTTTTATCAAAAGATTAAAATTTTAATCATGTAATTAAAAGATAAAAACATGTATTGGGTCCTATTAAAGTTATTTATTGAAAGTTGTTGATGCAAGGAACATGCAAAGAAAATAAAGACAATACATAAATATACACAAAAAATAAGAGCAAGAAAATCCTTGTATATTAATTTTAGAATATCATTTTGAGGGGTAAATCCTTCGAGCAAAGCATAAAATCCAATTACATATTCAAGATGTATGCCTACTAGTGAAAAATCATGATGAGGGCTAAGATAGATAGACACTAATATATCCTATGAAATCTCTTTTGATTAAAAAAATATATATATCCAAAGCACTCAACGTGATGTATTATCAATTCAATAACATGTTAAGATATAATACTAGGTTATGATCCTTCACACGAGATTAATTCTCTCAATCAAAAAGGAAACCGTGCAACATATGGTCTTCTTCAATAGTAGCGAGCAACCCCTATTGCATTCTTCATGAGATGGTCAATCTAAGAGAAAATGAGATCCACACATCTCACACCATGCTCATCAAAATTTCTCAACAAGAAACCCAAGCCTCAAGGTGCATAGACCAAAATTTACTGACAATGAGCATGCACAAGACGGTTTCTAACCTCCATCTCAACCCATCTATTTATAGTCAAGAAGGAAATGATAATTGAAAAAATTACTAAAATATTTAGACACCCTTAATTGATGCACCCAAGTGACACTAATTTTGAATATAGGATAGAGATTCATTAAAACCTACAAGGCAACCTAAATACTCTATTCAATTCCAATGTCCAAAATGACTTTGTTTCATGTGACCACACATTAAGTGATTCTAACAAGAGATCAAATAATTAAATACTTTCTCTAATAAACCTCCTACATTAAATATATTTTTCTAATGTGACTCCCATATTAAATCATAAGCCAATTAAGTCACATGCTCAGTAAACCATTAAACCCAATATTATATATATTTCCTCAATGTTTTTAACACATCAAACATACCAATGTACCAAGCAATAGCTAATAAGAAAATGTTTTACTCCCTAAAGTGTAGTACCACACTTCAAAATAAACCATAAATTTACTTGAAATTTTAAAATTTTCTATACAAGGTGTACAATACCTTTCCCAATATAGGAGAGTGAGAAATGCTACACTATAGTTAAATGTCAACCATGCATATCATCATGTAAATAATATAAATTAATATTTGTAATTAAATGCATCATGTATCAAGTAGATAAAGCATGTTAAATTACAATCATGGTAAGAATATGGGATATAGATGATATGAAGGTAAGAGGTTTCGCCCAACATGGCCAATTAAAACTAGTGGTGTGGCCCTCAATGGCTAGGAATAGTCATGTAAGAACATACAACTCTAGAAAATATATATATGCTTCACTTGGTGCAACATGAGCACATAATGTTGTAGGAAAGGCAATAGGTCCCTAATAGTGATGAAGATCTCAATACATGGTATAATATGTAGATAATAGTTTTGGTAAGGCTTGTAGTATCTCCAATGTAATAGTTGGGAAAATGTGTCACAACCTTGCAATTATATAAGGCTTACTATTGATAGGTAAGCATGGGGGGTTGGGAGAGGGTGTACCCCTCACGAGGGGTTCAAGAGGGATCATCCCCCGACAGGGGTTTGAGGGCCATGCGCCCTAATAGGGGCTCGGGTGCAACACCTCCAAAGTCCAAATTTTATGTATATTGCATATTACTATAAATTTTGATCATTCATCATTAGGTCTCAAATCTGATGGTAGATATTTTGTTGGCTTGAATTTTCCTAGAAGGAAACCCTATTTTATGAGGGCATTGTATTATGACTATGCATTGTGATGTAATTTGAGTCCAATAGCAGTTGTGTTGCCTCTAGATCTTTGGTTGGTGATACTCCTATGAGAAGCTTTCTCTACAAGTATATTGTACTCTTTGTAATTTTTGAATGATATATTGGGTAGATTTTGGAGTGTGGGGTTTTTCTCCCTAAAGGGTTTTCCCCACACAAATCACTGTGTTGTGATATGCATGATATTTATGTTTATTTCTATTTAAGTTTATGTAACCGTTTTAAATATCTATAAAGTTTTGAAATGTCCTCCTCTTGAGATTATTGTAGGAAGTTTTTTTGCTACCTTAGCTTCCTTATAAGCGGTATCAGAGCCTGATCACCTTTGGTTTCAATTGTGGGTTGTTGTATTTTTTGAACTAATCCAGATTTGAGTGGGATCTTGTGTAAAAGATAGTTTGTGATATTGTTGTATAAATTTTCAGATGGAAAGTTCATTAGGGAGAATAGAGGTGGATAATTTTTTTGAAAATAATTTTGAAATGAAGAAGTTGAAGGTGAGGTATCTATTGATAGATTGAGATTTGTAGGATGTTGTTGATGAGAATGTTTCAAGGCCTGTAGATCCTACTTTGGCTATTCAATATGATGTTATGGATTGTAAAGACAAGGGTCTAATCAGATCATGCTTGGAAGACTCTATTCTAATCAATGTCCATGAAGAGACCTCTGCACAGAAACTATGGAATAAGCTTGGTGAGATGTATCAAGCCAAGTCTTTAGTGAACAATATTTTCTTGAGGAAGAAATTGTATTCCTTGAGAATGGAAGAGGGTGGAGAAATTAAAGACCACCTTGAAGCATTCAATATGCTTGGTGGCTCAATTGGTATCAGTTGGTGTCAAAATGGATGAGGAGGAGAAATGTTAGATCTTGCTTTGTTCTTTGATTTATTCATGGGATTCTCTTGTTATGGCTATTGGGAGTACTTATGTTATATTGAAGACTGAAGATGTGATGGGTTATTTTCTTTCTAAAGATATGAGGAGGAAGGTATCCATTAGTGTCAAGGACACCCTAAATATTCATGGAGGACCTAAGGAAAAAGGAAACAAGAATGAGAAGCATGACAAAACCAAGTCCAAGGGGAGATCCAAATCTTCTGGAAAGTCTAAAGTTATTTGCTAGAACTATGGTAAGCCTAGACATATTCGTAAGGATTGCAAAGATGAAAAGAAGAAGAAAAAGAGGATATTTGATTTTGATTCTAATTTAAAGTCTGAGAAGGAATATGGTGATGCATTTATTGCAGCTTTGGCAACTCGTGCCAATAATGATGCATGGTTAATTGAATTAGGTGCATCTTTACATATGACCTTTAATAGATATTGGTTTTCTAAATATGAAGAATTTGATGGAGGTAAGGTGTACTTGGGTGATAATTATTATTTAAATATTATTGGTCATGGTAAAGTTAGAATTGGGTTTCCTGATGGTAGAATAAAAAAGGATTAATGGTGTGTTGCATATCCCTGGATTAGCATGAAAATTTGTATCTATGAGAAAACTAATAGATGCAAGTGCGTAGGTAGTATTTTTTTATGTAGGATGCAAGATGGTCAGAGGTGCTATGGTGATTGCTAGAGGTGTCAGATATGGCACATTGTATAAGTTTGATGCATGCATTGTTGAGCGTAATAGTACTTTTGTGAAAAGCAAGTCTATGGAAGAGGTGAGGATTTCATCTTCAATAGATGGTCATGACTTTTGGGTACCCAAGGGTGATATTTCTTCTGAATCAAAGTTACCTGCAAAGAAAACTATGTTATGAAACCAAAGACTCGGCCACATTGGAGAAAAGAGTCTAAGGGGCTTGAAAAATAAAAGCCTTGTTGAAGTTTTGTCTAATTGCAATCTTAAATTTGATTTTTGTGGGCATTGCATTTATGGAAAACAAAATTGCATTAATTTTTACTCGAGTTCTCATAAATATTGGGGTGTATTGGATCTTATTCATTTTGATGTGTTTGGTCTTGTAGATGTTCCTTCAAAGGGTAAATCCACATATTATATTTCATTTTTTGATGATTATAGTAGGACATGGGTGTATTTTCTAAAGAGTAAATATAAAGTTTTCAGTCGATTTAAAGAATTTAAAGCAATGGTTAAGTCGCAGATTGGAAATAAAATAAAATGTTTGATAACTGATAATGGTGGTGAATTTTCTCTAATGATTTTGATAGATTTTGTAAAGATTGTGTTATTCATAGAAAAAAGACAACTTTGTAATCTTCACAACAAAATGGAGTTGTAGAAAGAATGAACATGACACTGATGTAAAAGTCTAGGAGTATGTTGAGTGGTGCTAGTCTAGAACAAAGGTTTAGGGCTGAAGTTGTTGCCACTTCTTGTTACCTGATTAATATGTATCCTACATCAGCTCTTGTTGGTAAGACACCTATAGAGGCATGGTCAGGTCACAAGCCTTCATTAATAGATATTAGATTTTTTGGTTGTAAGGTATATGCACATGTGCCAAAAGAGAAGTGAACAAAGTTGGAGAACAAGGTTGTGAAATGTATCTTCATCGAATATAGTTATAGTGTGAAAGGATACAAGATTTGGGATCCTATTGTATAGAAGGTAATATATAGTAGAAGTGTTATTTCAGAGAAACTAAGCCTTCTTTTATTGCATTGCAGCCAGGACAAAGTAAATAGGAATATGTTATTCAATTCCCTTCTACACTTGAGAAAGTTGAATCAAGGCACATGGATAGACAAGAAGTTGAGGAGAGCTCATCTAGTTTTGAATCTTCAAAAGAGGAGGAAGAACCTCCAACTCATCTTGTTCATAGGTCTACAAGGCATAGACAACCACTTGAAAGGTATTCACCTGATGATTGGAGATGTATTTTTTCTTTGAATACTAGCATTGATTAACCCAAATCAGTAGAAAATGCATTAAGTATGGATGATGCAAAATCCTAGAAGATTGATATGGATGAAGAAATGGCAACTTTGAAAAAGAATGATACATGGAATCTTGTACCATTACCCAAGGAAAGAAAATATTTTGTTTGAAAATGTGTGTTGAAGAAAAATATTGGTTCAGATGGAGGTATTGAGAAGTACGAAGCAAGGTTGGTTGTGAAAAGTTACTCTCAAGTTGAGGGTGTTGATTATGGTGAGATATTTTATCCTATTGGAAAAATGGCATCCATTAGATTTTTGCTTTATATTGTTGTTTCCTATGATTTAGGGGTTGAGAAAATGGATGTGAAAACTTCTTTCCTTCATGGTGACTTGGAGGAGGATATTTAGATGACACAACCAAAGCACTACATGGTGAAAAGTAAAAGTAAATTGGTTTATAAATTGAAGAAATCTTTGTATGGCCTAAAATAGAGTCCTAGGATTTGGTACCAAAAATTTGATACATATGTGTTGAGTTTGTGATTTGATCATTCTAAATCAAATCATTGTGTTTATTATAAAAATTATGGTGACCATTTCCTATTTATTGTATTATATGTTGATGATATGTTATTTTTTGGTAAAGGGAAATGTATGATTTCAAAACTGAAATCTCAACTTGCTCCTAAATTTGAAATGAAAGACCTTGGTGCAGCTAGAAAATTTCTTGGGATGGAAATTAAAAGAGATAAAGTGAACAAAAAGATGTGACTTGGCCAAAGTAAGTATGCCAATTCATTTTTATAGAAGTCTTATTTGCAAGATTGTAAACCATTGTGTGTTCCTTTTCAGCTAGAACAAAGTTATCTATGTTATATTTTCCAACATCCCCATCAGAGATGGAATACATGAGTAGAGTGCCTTACCAGAGTCTAATTGGAAGTTTGATGTATATTTGTACTAGAGAAAACATTGCCCAAGCAGTGGGAGTTCTTTCCAGATATATTCTAATCTTAGTCGAGTTCATTAGGATGCAGTTAAAAGAGTCTTTAGATATTTTTTTGGTACCTCAAATTATTCCTTGTGTTACCATAGTAATATGATTGAAGATGAGATTTCCTTTAATATTCATGGTTATGTGGATTCAAATTGGGTAGATGATGTTGATAGTAGACAATCCACCAGTGCTTATGTGTTTACTTTATTTGGTGTTGCAATTAATTGGATGAGTAAGCAACAGGTTGTGGTTGCTTTGTCTACTACTAAAGTTGAGTATATGGAACTACTCATGCTTGTAAAAAATACATTTGGCTTAAGATTATGTGTTCAAATATTGGAATAAAACAAGGTGTAGTGATAATTTATTGCAACAATTAGACTATGATATGTCTAGCTAAGAACCTGAAATTTCATGCCAGGACCAAGCACATTGATGTGCAGTATCATTTTGTTATAGATATGATCGAAGATGGTAGGGTGAATTTGGTTAAGGTAGAGACTTTGATGAATGTTTCCAATAATTTAACTAAGCCTATGAGCATAGAGAATTTTAGATGGTGTTCAAATTCTATGGGCCTTTTGGCCCCTAGAAATTAAGAGATGATGTCTATACACCCTCTCGTTGCTCTTGCAAGGTGTTTGACAAGTGGGATATTTTTTGGGAAAATGTGTCTCAACCTTAAAATTACATAAGATTTACTGTTGATAGGTGTTACTAAGTTTTTGGTCATCCTTGGAAAATATGCCTATTCCAATTTTTGGCTAAGTCATGGGTTGGCAGTGTTTTAAGTGAAAAGTATAACTTGGATGATGTTTTGTGAGGTTAGTCTAACTTCCCCTTTGCCCGTCATGAAAACTATATGATTTGTCTTAAATACACTAGTGGTGTTTTGTCTAGTCATACAAACTTTTGTAGCTCCTTCTTTGGTCTATTTTAGAGCTAAGGCAATGTGGGTGGTGTTTTGTTAAGTTCATCGAACTTCCCCATTTTCCACCCAAAGAGAAACAATTAAGTTGTCAATGCTTATTAAAGGGTGGGTGGTGTTTTACAACTAAGGATGAACCTCAGCAGTGAGTTGCAAAGCTATGTGAACTATCCACTTCTCCACCCATATAGTTGTTCCTTTAAAAAAAAAAAAAATTGGTTGTGGAGTGGTGATGTGAAAGTTGACACATGCTTACATGACAAGGGGATGTCATTTAATGCATATCTACTTGCACATTTCCCACAGGGAATTAAAAGGAAATTCACGCAAGAAACAAACATTCTTTAGCTATGACATTAACATTGGGAGATGTGATGAAGGAGAGCACACCAATAAAAATTCTCATCCTTAGAATCTAGAGTTGTTCTGAGATATTTACATCCTTATCTTTTCCTTTCAAGCTTATAGTTTTCAAGATTATTTTTCTTTGCATTTCAAATTTCCAGATGAAAGTCCATTTGAATCCTAGTGGCCCCAGCATGGCAAGAATTAAGTGTCAAGTTTATGAGTATATTTCAGGGTTAACATGTGACATGCATGGGATAGGAGACACCAAGCTTAGAAAGGTAAATATGAATGAACTTAGAAAAAATTCAATGCACCCAATCCACCACCCATCACGCAGAGGGTAGTCGAAATTGGATTAGTGCGGGAAGCTACGCACATTCCTTGTGGTCATCCAATGCCCAAAGCTAATTCTTGAATGTATAAGGAATTATAATACTCAGACTCAGGAAATTAGAACTAAGGACAATAGGTTGGTGGTTAAAATTCAAAGAGCCACCTTTGCCTCATGCTTAAGAATTCTAAAGAGAGAGCCTTACTCGACCCTAGATTTCACCAACACCCAGATTGAGTTCTCACTCAAATAGGGGTACTTTCAGAACATAATGAGGAAGAATTGATTGGCAAAGCCTAGGTGGGGTAAATTCAGTTGCCTCAGAACTTACACATGAACCATTTTATCGACGAGATATCCAACATAGTTATGTTGTTACACAGAGTCTAGGGAAACAAACATGCCTATGGTTTTCAAGAATGGATGTACTTTTTCGATCAAATTAACTCAAGGGAATCCAATTTCTAGATTGGGAAACACTCATCATTGACAAGTTACATAGTCTTCTTATTTTCTTCACTACCAATAAGACATTCTATATGTCTTCTTACTTAATTTATGTTATTGCAAGCACCAGACCATGGCTAGGCTTGAGGCCAAGTGATCTTCCTCGTGACCAGTTACTAATTTTTGAGTACTTGATAAATTGTAGCTAAACAAGAGCTTCCTTCATCATAAGAGGATATTTGATGCTTTTACCATAAGAGTGGTTAGATAATTGCAAGGAAAATTTGAGATGCGGCTCTCACCTGAAGCCATGTAATTTGTCAATTTCAATGGTAGCTATTTTATCCAATTTCAAAGGTTCTCCTACATCAAGGTTGGCAGTTTCACTATTTTTCCTATCAAACTTCCAAGGCATCCAGAAGATAATTTTTTGATGATCAAGGTCTACAAGAAGTTGGCAGATGTCAACAAGAGGTGTCAGGAGCAAAGAAGAGTAATGATACAGTTTCTAGTTGGTTTTGGCCCCTTCACTTGTGAATCCATTTCAGATGCCCTAAACATAGAGAAGGAAATATCCAAGTATAATTTGCAAACCTACAATGAACATTTTCCTTTCGACCTCAAGTATTGTGTGAAGGATAATTTGAAGTTAGGACCTGGTTTCTTCCATCTGCCAACTTTCAAGGATTATTGGGATTGCTTTAACGATTTCGAGGTAAGAAGAAGGAACTGGATGAGATTGTCTTTAAGACAAATAGTCATCTATGGTTTGGGTTAGGATGTACAAGGAATTGAAGATGATGGGTCAGACCTAGTGGACCGATTTTTTACTAAATTAATAGCAAATAGATCCATCCCTGCTATGGATTAGAGAGATAAGGAAAAATAAATAGTCGAAGCTAGGACTATAGATGTTCTGGAGAGGAATTAGGAGTGGGTCACTAAAAATAAAATAGAGCAATCTCGCCCCCAAACTAGATCGTAAAACACTCAACCTGCAGTGGGAAGTAGTCAACCTTCTGTGACCACAAGAATCTCCAGAGTTGCTTCAAATTTAGTGCCATCAAGAGCTCAAGGTGATGATGATGAAGAACCTCCTAATATAAAAAAAATTCAACCAACTTGTGGAGAAGATCTCCTTGATTTACCCCATTTAGACCAAGATAAAGGAGATGAAGGAGAAGAATATGACTTAGGTAACATTGATATTAGTTCTTCATCCTCATCTCACCGTTCATCACCTATTAGAAGGGTAAGTGAACCTCCAAAATAGAGGTCTTCTTCACTTCCATCACAAGGTATATGTGATCGACAGATTAGTATGGGCTTACTACACTTGATTCACTAGGATACAAAGTATATTCAAGCCACTAAACGTCGATCCCAATAAGATCAATCAATAAAGACTAAACTAAGCATCCATTAAAACTAACATATTAAACTGTGAAATCTTTTAAAACACCTATTCTAATCCATTGAAACTTATCCTATCGGGGGAGTGGTGTTGCATTGATGTGGAATGGTGACCCTTTCTTAATCCCATGGATAAATGAGCTTGGTTCGATCGATTCTATTGAAGAGAATCGATGAAACTGGTGATAGATGCATGATGAAACATGATTTAAAGCTAAATTAACATGATGCAAGCTATTTTAACATGATGTATGCTAAAATGATTGATATGGGTGAGTGCAAAGCTAATCTAAATGGATTTTAAGCTAAAAATATTCAAACCCTAATTAACCAATAAGCTAAATGTATGCATCTATGTTATCATGGAAGCCATTAATGGAAGCTAAGCTAATATGCAAGTAAATTAAGCTAAAATGATGTAAAATGTGAGTGCAAGTGCAAAGTATTTTAACAACATAATTTTTTTGTTAAATGATGGATATATTTGTCTCCAAATAGTGACCTATTTATAGGAGAGCAAATGAGAAATGAAGGGTTAAGATTAAAAAGGTTAATCAATGGTCAAAAAGGAAGGAAGATGGAGGTATGGATCATGGATTCCCATCAAGAGCTGAAAATGCAAGATGATATTTAATTAAGGGCTCGCATTTATCCAAACAAACACATTTTCAAGACTTGAACAAGAAGTCTTGTAGGTTAGCTTGCATATGAAGTCTTGTAGGTTAACTTGCACATGAAGTCTTGAAAAAAAAATTCAAAAAGAAATATTCCATTTTTCAAATGAGTGAAGAAAGAGAATATTCTCATGGGCGAGGAAAATTAGATATTTAGAAAATTAAAACAAAGTTTTAATGTACAAAAGGGGAAAGAATATTCCATGGGGATATTCCTTTTGGAGGAATGTGTAAAGGAGAAATATTCCCTTGCAAGTGGTGGGAATTATATTTATTAGTAATTTGATAATTAAATAAGGTTTCAATTATGCAAATTAGGGGAATTAAATGATATTCATTAAATAAATGATTTAATGAAAAAGGGGAAAGTGTTATGATATTTAATTAAATAAATTAGGGTTATTTAATTAAATAATAGGACTTAGGGATTTAAATTAAATAACTTGATGTATTTAATTTAATAGGATGGAATGTTAGCATGAAATGGAGTGAATTGACCTAATTAGGTTAATTAGATCAATGGATGAAAATGCTACAATTAATTAAATAGCTAGGCATATTTAATCAATTAAGCGAAAAGAGGATGGGTTTTAGGATGAAACGGTGTAAGTATCCCTAATTCGAATGCATGATCTATCATTCGGGACATTTTTAAGTGTCCATAGAGCCAATCATTGTTGTACTTGTGATGTGAATATGAATTAGTCATTATTGTACTTGTGATGTGTATGAGCTAGTCACCTTGTATATATATGTGATGTATGTTTGAGATAGTCACTATGTATATGTGATGTATGTTGGAGCTAGTCACTATGTATATGTGACGTATGTTGGAGCTAGTCAATATGTATATCTGATGTGTATGAGTTAGTTACCTTGTTTATATGTTGTGTACGCTTGAGTCACTCTCTATGAGAATTAGGGAAGTATGGAATGATATGATCCTTGTGTATTGGTGTATACTATTGATTGGTAATGTTGGTATGGAACCAACACTTGATGGTGAGATGATATCATTACATTACAATAGGCTAAGTCGATAGCTGATGCTTAATGAATATTCATGGTTTAAAGGTGAGATCAAACATATCATACAAGAGGAGAGAATGAACTCTCTCTGACCTTGGTGGGTGAACTACAAAGCCTCTAATTTCCTACAAAGGGATACATAGGCGGGGTCATCAATATAGTTGGTACTTGTTCAAAATTGATTTAAGAAAAAAAATAGTTGCAACTAAGGAGTGATTGATACATTATGCAGTTTCATAACATCTTATGGTTTTCTCTTCACATTTGAATTAAATATTAGGCTATATACAGTTCTAGCCTTTATCAGTGTAATACATAGTAATGTCCTTAGAAGTATATTAAAAATTTAATAAAAATATGTTTTTTATTAGAATAAGCAAGAAATGAGGGTCTCGGCCCTTTACAAAATTTGTCATAAGGCAAGACAAAATAGGCCCCAAATTAGCTAGAAACAACAAAATGATAACATTTTAAGGGAGTGAGGTACAATTGCAACCAAGTTGTTGAAAATAATTACAAACAATAGAAAGAGTTGGTACCCTCGAGATTCACCTTAGAGAATGTCAAACCTTGTACAAGTTGGCCTCTCACCCAACACTCTAGCATGAGATTGGGATAATAATTTAGGAAGGAATTTTTTCATCCTCACAATAGTCTATGAGATATTATCTTCCAAATTTTTAGAACAATGAGAAGTGGGGGTTTCCCCACAGAGAACCCATCAACACTTGATACAAATATGTTTTAAAAAAAGAAAAAGTAATTAAAATATTTTTAGCACACAAATTTTGGGCCGATGTAATGCTCACCCAATAGTCACTAACAATTATGATAACTAATGAGTAAAGAAAATTTAATCGTAGTCACAAGAGTCAAACACTTTGACTAATTTATTTTTCCCTTTTCTAACATTTAAAATTATTCTAGAACCATTATCATTAACATAAATCCATTTACAATACATATAACTATAAAACTCAAATCATTATGTATTACAGATGCAGGTAAATACACCTTGAAATCATATTTACAACATATGCAAAATCCAATTATACCAACCATGCTTTTGCATAACAATTCAAATCTATAGTATTGTAAAGGGAAAATATAAGCAATTAAGTAAGATTCACCTGCTCATATCAATTACTAAGACACAAGCTAAACAATATATCATCATTTTCATTATAGAACCTTTATCATTTCTTTACTAAGACACAATATAAACAATATATCATAATTTTCATTATAGAACCTTTACCATTTCTTTTTCTATAACTTGAAGCAAAAAGGAAGAGAGGGCATCATCAAGGTGATATCCACCCTACCACAAAGCATCAAGCTTCACTATGCTACTCCACTAGAGGAGCCCAACCTATCAGAAAAGATCTATCAATATATGGCCAAATTGTATGATGAAATCTATCACCATGTGAATCACTAACAAGCTAGCATATCCAAATGCTTATGCATCATATATCTAATACAATTGTGCATTTCTAAACATATTATGGGAAGGGACATAAGTCAATCAAGGTAATGCACTTAAGCATAGAAAACAATGAAAATAAATGTGTATATCATAGAATATCCCAATCATCTCATTATGATACTTTGACATTCTACAAGATGGATAAAACCATATCAACAAGACAAAACCCATACTGGAGTTAGTTCAATAAAATAATTTTGTGTAAGGGGGAAATCGATAATGTGTGAAGTAATCAATGTTAAATGACTTAAAAAATATCTAATTCAAAATAAGGATTTAGATTCAAACCCTTTACTCACGAAATGAACAATACAAAATATTGAATTCAAGAAAAACAATTGAAGAACAAGAATAATGAATTCAATAAAATAGAAAGTTTTTTATTAAGGAAAAAACGGGTTTTGAAGGGGCCTCGAAACCCTTTAACAACAAAGATTAGAAAGATATAACATGAAAAATTTTAGAACAAAATGGAAACTTTAGGGGCTACATAGGATTTTGACTTACCTTTATTACTTCCCTTCCTCACCACCTTCGATGGACGCTCTTCCTCCACCTCCATATCAGTATCCCATTCATCCTTGTCTGTATAGCTAGCACCCAATTCCTCCTTAGCAAAGACAAAGTGGGGAGAAGGGGTTTGGTGGGTAAGATTTGGCATAGCTTTGAAATGTTCATAAATAAGAACAAGTAGACCCTCGTGAAGAATGGGGTACCTCACCAGGTTTGAATTATGGTCCTGAAGACTAGCATTCAACGAAGTAGAGAGATAGAAAGGGAGGGAAACCATAACCTAGTACCGAAAGTGATTCAAGAGCACAAAGTGATAGATGAAAACCCTTGTATATCTACCATCCAACGTTATATATTCCATGATCACTCTCAAAACCTCCCACTAGAGAAATTTAATCTTGGTGGAATCATAGCTGCTTTTGGTAGCTCTCTGCAAGTCCTCCTTCTCCTTATCAGTCTTTGGAAAAAATTTAATAGCTTGGTCAGATAGCTTCCTATCCCTATAGAACTTGAGCCCCTCCATGGAAATCCCAGTGACATCAGTGATTAAATGTTCATCAATAGCCACCTTTCTCCCAAAAAGATTGATCTTGTCATTGATCCATTCCTTAGAAAAAAAACTTGGTTGTCTCTTGATCCCTGAAATGGAGTTTTTCAATGTAGTTCATAATTCCTCCCTTCTCTAGTAAATGCCAAACATTATCATTACTCTTGAGCTCCTTGCACTCCATAGGTTCCACCTTGCAACGATCACCTCCCATGTTGACGATGGTGCAATCCTTCTATGAAGACTCCAAAAGGCCAAAAAATCGGAGCACCAAAATACCCATAAAGCATGTGAAGCACAAAATATCAAGGAGGCAATTAATGCTACAATACTCCAGTCCATGAAGAAAAATAATGAAGCAGCAATTCCAAAACTGTGTGAAAAGACACATCACATCCTTAATCATTATTTGAAATGGGAAAATGAACCTTCCCATGGATTCGATCATACATTACTAAGGTAGTGACATCAACCTCTAATCCATAATTCCTCTACCACATCATCTTACCCTTAGCCTTGACCCCCTTATTGGAAAAGTAATTCGCCACCATGCTAATTTCCCTATAGGCATGGGAAATCAAATAATTTTCAAAAGAGCCAATAATCTCCTTGGAGAGGTTGATCCAATTCTCTATAGTCCAAGAGGGCTTTTGATACATTGAATAATATTATCTGAGTTCCCTTCCAGTCAAACATTTTTGAATTTCAATTAACGAGCTAGATTTAGGGCTTGGAAAGACCCTATGGCTTTAGCAAGGTGGTTGGTCTGGGTTCCCAAGGGGAGCACCACTGCTGAAATAAAATTTCCATTCTCATCCCTGATCACTCCCCCACACCCACCAGGCCAAGGATTTCCCTTGGCTGCCCCGTCAAAGTTAATTTTCACCCACTCAGGAGGAGGGAGTATCCAATGGATTCCATCTCTAGGACCCTTAGAAGGTCTTGGAGCATAAGAAATGTAAGCCTTGAAAAATGATGCCTCAGCAACTTTGAGTTCATAATCTTGGCATCTAACCTTCCCTTTAGCCTTCAAGTTATAGTTAATCAGATTAATGTTCTATCTCACAGCTCTGATGATTTTATCAAAAACCACATCCTCCAAGAGAGTAATTTCCTGAAAGATATGATTGTTACGTTCTTTCCATATCCCCCACACAAGGTGTGGAAAAATATATCTCTAGATCAAATTCAACACCTGATTATTTGAAGGAGCCTTCCACTAACAGTAGAAATCCTAGATTGAGCCAGGAAAAACCCAATTGAGATTCCACAACTGCAAAATCCTGCACCAAATGTTATAGGCAAAAGGACATAGAAGAAAAAGATGTGAAACAGTTTCAGCATCCACACAACAAACGTAACATTTGTTAGGGAAAGAGAAACCACACTTACAAAGACTATCATTAGTCAGGATTTTGTTCTGGAGAAGGATCCACACAAAAATATTGATTTTGGGTATGAGATTGTGCATCTAGGCCTTCGCCCAAATTAGAGGAGGGGAAATATGATGTCAGGAGGCCACCGCCGAAGAAACAAAGAAGATCTCATAAGAGGACAAATTCCACACCATTGATTCCTCTGAGCCCCTCAGTCTCAACACAACAGAGTTAAGGAGAGACTGGAGGGGAGAGAGGTCTAGATAGATTGAAGAGATATAGGCCCACTGATCATTCCTCAAATAATCCCCAACAAAAGAACCAAATATGGCTTTGCAATCTTCCATATGATTCCTAAAGGCAGGAATATCACAAAGAGGTTCATTCCTGATCCACTTATCTTCCCATAACAAGATTTTTTTTCCATCTCCAAGCTTCCAACTCACACCTTTCCCAGCAAGGTCCCTAGCCTTAATAACATTATATTCCAAAGAGTAGACCCGGAAGGGAGAGTCTGAGAACTAAGAAAACCTTTGAGAGAATCTATACCTCTTAAATATTTGTTGTGCCAAATAGTATTCCATTCACGAGCTTCGAAAAAATTTCTCCAGACTTGCTTTGCCAAGAGGGCTTTATTAAATACTTTCAAACTTCTCAAGCCAAGACCCCCGTACCTTTTGGGTTTACACACATTCTCCCAAGCAACCAATGGAAGTCGCTTCTTATCTCAACCCCCGACCAAAGAAATCGTTTATGTTTTTTTTCAATAGTTTTAGCAAATTTGGAGGGTATCTTGAACAGGCTTAGAGCGTAGACCAAAAATTTTTGCAAGGAGGACTTCAGTAGCATAACTTTACCAGCTTGACTTAAAAGGGCCCCTTTCCATCTAGCTAACTTCCAATTAAACCGGTCAACAAGAGAAATCCAAAAGGATTCAGGAGGTTTAATTCCCAAGGGAAGCCCCAAATAAGTAGAAGGAAGAGAACTAATAGCACATTCAATAATACCAACAATCTTCCTTTGCCTAGGTTCAAGAGTATTAAAAAAGAAAAGAGATCTTTTCATCTTGTTAATTCTTTGCCCCGAGGCTTCCTCATAGAGTAAAAGAGAGCACTTCAAAGTTTTGGCTTCTCCAATTGTTGCACTACCCATAAGGATAGTGTCATCCACGAATTGTTGGTGTGAGCACACAAGATTTGCCAAAGATGGTCTTAACCCTTTCAAAATTCCTTCCACCACCCAATAAAATAAAAAGTTACCCATCCCATTTTGAAGTGTATTCACAATGATGTTGGATCATTTTTGTATCAATGTGAAGCCTCCATTTGTGCATAGCAAAAAGCTTCAAAGTTTTGTGATGTTGATCGAAGATGTATGTAAAAGCTTCAATGATTATTTTGGCATTACTTCATTGTACAAAATATGTCAATTCTCCGATCATTTTTGAGGATGAAGAGGATTGTTATATAGATTTTTCGTTTTAAAATGAACGATCGAGATCACGTAGTAGAATATCATGATCAACGATTCAAAACCATTGAGAGGAATTATATGGGAAGAATCAATGGATTTTGATTACGTAATTGGTGTAATTGATGAAATCAATTTGAGTGTTTAGTGGAATTGAAGAAATAGATTGAGCCTTCAATGGGATTGAAGAATAGATTGATTAGTTAGAAAATAGATGAATCATTCAACCAATCAAAGTGAGCAATCAGGGGATTGTAATTTTCTCAATCATAAAATGGGTGAGGGAAATTAATTAATTGATTTAATTAATTAATCTTTTTCAGTTGAACATGCAAATCATGTTTGACTTTTACAAACAAAGTTGTATTTGTTTGTTTTGACCTTTTTGAATGATGTTTGAATAATTTATTCAATTATTCATTTTTAGGGGAAAGTGATTTAATTAAACTATTAAGTGAATAATTTAATTCATTTAAGGGAATGGGGTAAATTAGTGACATAATTAAATAATTGATGTTATTTAATTAATCAAGAAGAATAAATTTAGATTATGACTTTCTTAAATAAATGAAATTTATTTAATTAGTCAAAATAATGAAAAAGTGAATTAATTAAATAATGTAATATTATTCAATTAATAGATGAAATTAGGGTTCTTTATGCAACTGATGTGAAATGCAATGATATTAGGTGATAATGATGTCAATGATGAGAAAATGATATTTAGGATATGTGACAATTGTTAGGTAATTTTTACATGTCTATAAATTCTAAGGTAATGAAATCTACTAAAATAATACACCAAGAAAACTAATCCATGTCTAACATGTTCCCTAATCCACTCACTATGAAGTGATTTAGGAATCAAAGTGCTTACGAAAGGATGCATAATATACTGAGAGGGGGGAGTAAATCAATATATCAAATCTATTTAAAAATCTTTCATTCAACATGAATTATTACTAATCTCTTCTTCAAGATGTTGGGAAAAATAGGGGGTCATCTTAGAACGAAACATCTAAGAACACTAGTGCCTTAGTGAATTTATTTTCTTCAAATCACCTCAAGGATACAAACTACTATGCCATAAAGTGGAAACAGGCATAGTGATTTCCCACATTTACCCTTCTGAGAGAAGTACATGCAGACTAAGCTAGATTCAACACCATGTATAGATTCAAAACTATAGAATCAATAAGCATGAAAGACAAACGTATGAACGCATAGATTTACATGGGGAAAACCCTTTCGGGTAAAAAACCCCACCCTCCAAAAGATCGAGCCATTGTATTATTCAGCAACAAATTGAGTTACAATAAATTCTCAGGTTCATGGCCTTTATAGGAGTTACATCTTGTTCATCTAGAGAATACAAGCAACAACATAGCTCTGAAACCTTGCACTGTTACAATGTCCTCACACGACATACAGTGAAGAATCATGTCATCTCACCAACCCACATGCACAACCATCCTTTCGGTTGGCATAGCCTCACAGCCACTCAAGTTCACATCTTCTCAGTTATGTGAGTCTCAATGTTCATGGTTGCAATTCTCTTCACATACCGCTCGAACACACACATTACTCAATCAGATCTCTCCTATCGATCAAGCTCTACCTCTCTGCCCTTAATCCAACCAAAAACCATCAGGGTATTAATTACCCCACTGACAAGCTTCCACCATTCTCTAGCAACATTGGTTTGCAGCCTGCATCGAGTCACCCAACATTGAATTGGATTACAAAGACGTGCCTCGAACTTCACTATGTCAACCCCTATAATTAATCACTACCAAAGAATAAATCTTCCGACCAATCAGCGTTGATTTACAACAGTGATGTAAAATCAACGAATAATATTGCACCACGTGTCATAACGCTATTCATCCATCGCTTTGGCTTTTTCTCCAAACAGTCAATTCGATTCAAATTCAATAGCAGACCAACTATCTAAATTTTCCTAGGCATTCAAACAACCTCTAAGCACTTTCCCTTCATATACCGGTTGTCGTCACCAAGACCCACCAGGACACGCGCACACTGCTAGTGCACTTTCAGGGAATCAAAAAAGTATCTACAATATTCCTAATAAGTTTCCCCGAAATAGCAACACGTGCACAAAGTCGGCACACCCCACATGAGTCGCTTGGGAACCACCACATGAGGCACGGGACTACTGAACACCATTGATCAAGCTGCCAAGTGTCAACCACTCAGGCAATTCCACTCACTTCACAAGATTCCATCGGTCCTCACCACAAAGGAGCCCGAAATAAAATGAGCACCATTGGATTAATCTCATCGTAAGCATAGATTAAGATCACCTTTAACAAGCATCAGTCCATCGGCGTAGCCCAGTGAAGAGTTCCACTGATGACCCCAAGTCACACCAATACTTTTGTTGTGGTCCCCACTATCGTCAAAATCTGAGTCACTTCCATCTGCTATCGGTCCATCGGCATAGCCCGGTGAAGAGTTCCACTAACGACTCCAAGTCACACCGATACAAGTTTATCATTCTACCATTGGGACTACCTATTAGGTTCCACTAATAGCCCTGGGTCACACTGATAGAAACAAACCACCAACACTAAGCACTCATCCTGATAGAACAAGTTACACCGACCAAGTGCTTCAGCCAGACTTCTATCATCATCGAGAGTTAGGAGACTTGCATCGACTACTCGGGTTACACCGATGAATAGGTTAGCGAGATTGAGGCACATATTTCCAACAATCTCCCACTTGACGAAGATCTTACTGACCATTCTAGAGCACCAACAACAAACCATATAGAAGCACAAACAACATCAACTTCAAGGGCCAAAGAAGATCACCTCTGTGAAAAACATTCTCCAGAAACAAGATAGAACACCAATTAGAACAACAGCCAAAATACTTATTACACCCATCCAACTGATCAACCCACATGACTAAAAATAGCACCCATAGCTCATGCTATTCCATCCAATCTCACATACCTACGAGGTATCCACATTAGTAAACTCATGCCAACAGCATAGCCAACCCATCAACGGTAGATATAAACACCATGCACAAACCAGTTGAAGAAGACCAGACACATCCAAGTATTCCCACTGCATGGGTAATGCCAAATCTGAAAGATCAAAGGCATAACAATTCTACCAATAACAGCACATAGAAAATTTAACCATGTAGTACCAATGAAATATCCACAATGTTATGCACAACCTGCAACCAAGAAACATTTCTCTCAACAGTCTTCCAAAGCTCTTCCAATTTCTTCAATACCCTCAAACTTCCAGGAAGACAACCAAGACCAAAGAGAGACACTCTACACAACATATACTTGTAAAACATCCTCCTACGTACACTTCTAAAATCCAGCTATGTCAAATATGATCTCCTTCACATCCCAAAGGAAAAGCCATAACAACACCCAACCATTCAATCACCAAGATCAAACTTAACATATGTTACATGTAATCAATCATGGATGTAAGCCTCTCAAAGAAGATCAAACTCCTTCATTTCCCATCTCAAGAAATCAGCCCATATAACTATCTCCTACTAGTTCTCATCAATAAATGATAACACATAAAATCTCAAGGAGATAAACCATGTTGTCCACCTTCCACTATGAATCCTCTAGAACCATTAAACAACAATTCAAGATCCATATCATGAAAGAAAGCATATAACACCTCTGAAATATATAATGGTAAAATACCTCTCAAAGAGACTTCATTGTCGAGCAGACCAAGAGTGGAAAAAGAAAATGCTCCTCCAAGATATACAAGCCACCATGAATCATCCTAGTGCAAACTCCTAATTGATCTATGTTGAACTCACATCCAACCAAGGTGTAGGCTACTCAGAATTTCAACTGTGATCAACACCTTTCTCAAAGGAATTTCAGCCGCACCTTATTCTCCATGTATCCATGAACACCTGCAACTGATCATCTCATGCTAAACTCCAATCCTGCATTACTGCACTTAACATGAAGTTCTCAAGCATATGACCAATGTACTAAAAACACAGAGAATTATCAGACCACTGTCAAAGCTCTAAACATCTGAAATAGGAACTTATCATGACATCATGATCTACTCATCGCCCTTAGGAGATACCATGCTTCAAGTGAACAAAATTATGGTTTCGAGAGCAACGCAACATGCCAAAACTCTAATGCTCAAGCACAAGTATGCATGATATCAAGAAAAAAAAACTCTAAACCAACATCACTTGTCAAGCACTATCAACATCTCAGCCAAAGACTCCAAACGTCCTCCATGGTTCCAAGATGTTGCACATCCTCAAATACTATCAATGCAAATGCGAAAGAACCCTTCTGCAGCAACAGGATCTAAGAGTCCCTCCTAGTAACATCTATAACACTAAAGAAGATCATTCACCACCAAGTGATGAATCCACAATCACTACTAAAGCTCCCACAGAACCATGACACCGATCTTTCCAAGCATCATGACCAAACATCTGCTGATCTGAAAATCCTCTAGGTACAATCAACATGTCCATTTGACAACAATGCCAAACAACACCAAGATCTCCAAAACACGTAGATCACACCTCCATTGTCAAAAGCTTACACTAAACAGTGCACTCAAGCCTTCATGACACATGACACACACTACAGGTCCCCATAATCGACTATTCAGGTACTCAATGCTATCCATCCTCTCATCTCAAAACAGCTACACCAATGCACAAGTGACCACAGACAAGGTCGGCTAACAGATCTGCACCAAAACTGAAACAAACCTCATGGATATTGGTAGTCCACTTCCAAGTTGTCCCACAACAAACATGTAGGTAAAGATATCCCACAACATGACCAACCCGTAGATCCAATCAATGAAGCTTACAAATCTATCATCACACTGGAAACTGCAAAAGTGAGATCTCAAAGAGAAATCCCATGTAGGCAACATGACTCAAACACCAAATCAAGCTTAGATCTGATTCGCCAATCATGTCCACAACTCAAGCACCATAGTCTAGGAAACTAGCAAGAAAACACTTGCATACAGAACTACAACTATCTCATCCAGCAACACCCCAAACAACTAGGGTCTAGAAAATAGTTTAACAGCAGCTCCACAAAACTAGAAGTTTTTTTTTTTTACCGTGCAAAACCTACAAAACCACTATGTTTCCAAAACACCCATGCACATCCATATCCACTGCACATCTGGATGACTCAAGAGTCTGCACACAACCATCATGATTTAACCGGAACAATGAACTAACATGAATATGCATCATAGACTTTTTAGGAAAATCTATATAAAACCTTCAGAACCAAAGAACATGAATCTGAGCCATGAAAGTACAAGGTATCCATAAAAGGAACAAGTAGTACAGGAACTCCAGGCCCATTCCATACCAATTCCAAAACCACAAGCATGTAGATGCATTCAAGAGAGCTAGGCTATTCAAAAGTTTTTAGACCACCCAGAGATCAACTTCATAGCCTTCATGCAATTAGGGTAGCAAAGAACAACACCTTCAGTGCTAAGTAAAAATACCTAGCACAAGCACAATACTCCATGGCTGAATAACAACCCAAGAATTTCCATACCACTAGGGAGCCTCTCACATAGACACCCAGTATGAACCACGCTCTGTTATAACACAACCATAAGCATAAACTCACACCCCTTGCATCAGGATCATTTGCTACCAACCAGGAGCCTCAGACCACATCATTACAATATGATCAACTCCAATTTCTCCATCTTCAATGTCTTTCACGCAGCGTATTGTCTCAAAAAGAGTAAGGACTTTTACTCACCAAAGGATAAATCATCAACCAATTCCTTTATATCTCCTCAAGCTTTCCAGGCTAAGAAATCTTTACAGAAGAAATCCATAGAACCAAAACACTAGGAACTCTTACATGAAACAACATGCAAGACACATGCAAGTCCATGCAAGTACAAGAAACTCACAAACCTGCACATGTAAGTATAAGCAAAACCCGAAAGAAGGCTCTGATACCACTTGTTGGGAAAAATCGGGGGTTGTCTTAGAACGAAACATCTAAGAACACCAGTTCCTTAGTGACTTTATTTTCTTCAAATCACCTCAAGGACACAAACTACTATGCCATAAAGCAGAAACAGGCACAGTGATTTCCCACATTTACCCTTCTGAGAAGTACATGCAGACTAAGCCAGATTCAACACCATGTACAGATTCAAAACTATAGAATCAATAAACATGAAAGACAAACAAATGAACGCATAGATTTACGTGGGGAAAACCCTTTCGGGTAAAAAACCCCACCCTCCAAAATATTGAGCCATTGTATTATTCAGCAAAAAATTGAGTTACAATACAATCTTAGGTTCATGGCCTTTACAGGAATTACATCTTGTTCATCTGGAGAATACAGGCAATAACATACATTTGAAACCTTGCACTATTACAATGTCCTCACACGAGATACAGTGAATAACCATTTCATCTCACCAGCCCACACGCATAGCCAACCTTTCATCCAGCATAGCCTCACGACCACTCAGGTTCACATCTTCTTAGTATTGTGTGTCTCGATGTTCACGATTACAATGCTCTTCACATACTGCTCAAATACACACATTACTCAATCAAATCTCTCCTATTGATCAACCTTTGCCTCTCTGCCAACAACCATCAGGGTATTAATTACCCCATTGACAAGCTTCCACTGTTCTTTGGAAACACCGCGCTACAACCCGCATCAAGTCGCCCAACATTCAATTGGATTACAGAGACATGCCTCAAATTGCACTCTTTCAACCCCCACAATCAATCGCTACCAAAGAATAAAGCTTTTGTCCAATCAGCGTTGATTTACAACATCGATGTAAAATCAACAAATAATATCATGCCATGTGTCGTAACGCTATTTGTCCATCGCTTTGGATGTCACTCCAAATAGTTAGTTCGTTTCCACTTCAATAGCAGACGAACCATTGAAAACTCCCCAAGCGTTCAAACAGCCTTCGAGCACTTTCCCTTCATATATCGCTTGTCATGGCCAAGACCCACCAAGAAACGCGTACACCGCTAGTGCACTTTTGGGGAATCAAAAAAGAGTCTACAATATTCCCGATAAGTTTCCCCGAAACAACGACACATGCACAAAGCCAACACACCTTGCATAAGTTTCTTGAGACCCACCACACAAGGAACGAAACTATCGAACACCATTGATCGAGCCACCAAGTGTCAATTGCTCAGGCAATTCTGCTCACTTCACAAGATTTCGTCGGTCCTCACCGCAAAGGAGCCCAAAATAAAATGAGCACCATTGGATTAATTTCATCACAACCATATCTCAAGATCACCTTTAACAAGCATCGGTCCATCGGCGTAGCCCGGTGAAGAGTTCCACCAATGACCCCAAGTCACACTGATACTTTTGTTGTGGTCCCCACTGCCATCAAAATCCGAGTCACTTCCATCTGCCATCAGTCCATCGATGTAGCTCGATGAAGAGTTCCACCAATGACTTCAAGTCACACTGATACAAGTTTATCATTCTATCATTGGGACTACCTATCAGGTTCCACCGATAGCCCTGAGTCATGTCGATAGAAACAAACCGCCAACACTAAGGACTCATCCCGAAAGAACAAGTTACACTGACCAAGCGCTTCGGCTAGACTTCTATCATCACCGAGAGTTAGGGGACTTGCGCCGACTACTCAAGTTACATCGATGAATAGGTCAGCGAGATTGAGGCACATATTTCCAACACAAGTAACTAACATCAATCAAACAATAAAGATGCACACATACACACAATGAACACCAGATATACATGGAAACCCTAAATGGGGAAAAACCATGGTGAGAAGAATTACTTGGATCTACTATCTAGATCCAACCTCGCAAAAATAATGAACTTGAAATAATGTAGACACCAACCTACCAGAGACAAAAATCCCCTATTATATTTGTAGGCACCAACCTACTAGAGACACCAATCCCTAATACAAATATTTGAGCACCAAATCAATAAGTAGGACACCAGTCCTATCAGATTACACAGATAAATCTTGTGGAACTTCAATGTTGATTACACAGCTTACACAAGATTTGATCTTGCCTCAAACACTCTCCTATACACCTTTTGATCATCTAATTATGACACACAATGATTGAGATGCAACTCCCATTGAATTACATTAGTTCTCACAATCACTCTCCCACTCATACATTAACACTCCCAATGTGAACTAAAACTATGATGATTATAAACATCTCACTACATTGACATTAATTCATGTTGGTCAGGAATACCTTAGCACCATCTTTAATTAGCCAAGTCGGCTAAGGTGGACCTAAATTCAATTTTTTTGTCACCAAAAGAGCATGATGTCATGCACTTGCACAGGGTCCTTAACCTAGACCTATTTCATCTTCCCACACTATCTCCAAAGATCACATGCTACAAGTTGCTATCATGCAATTCTGAAACCACAACTTGGTTAATAACTAGCACAATGACCCTTATGTCACTTCAAACTTCCTACCTAATGAACACCCATTTCAGAAACTCTAGAATAAGATAAAACGTGTGTAGACATAATCTCCATTCAAACTATATACCAAGACTCACATCTAGGAAGAAATATGGATCATGAACATGTTGCCGAAAAAATCCCTCTGCATGAGTAACTAACCTCAAACCTTTCGGATTAGACTTTCAGATTAAATCTATTACCATGAATAGATACAAGCATGATATTGAAAGGATACTATAAGAAGTCTTCTTCATTGTTCTCAAAATTCTCTAATATAACAATACGATTACATTTAATTATTTTTGTTTAGCTACAATTAATCCTTTGAAATTAATGAGTACTTTTGACATCAAAAATAGTATAAATTTGAAATTACACTTTTGACATCAAGAACAATACTTCTTTTGACATCATTGAAAATATATGTCCAACAATATCCCCCTTTGTCATTGATGGTAAATAGAAAAAATGCTACTAGCACAAGAAGACAAACCTAATGTGTCTCAATCAAAAAGCTACTTCATATTGGCTTCCACATTATCTCCTCAAATTATTTAGAATTTTGAGTCCTATGTATCCCCCTTTGACATCAATGGTAAAGGTCAACTGCTTGAAATGCAATCTAGAAACTTGTCTCTTAGATAGACTCCCCTTGAGTCCATACTACGCTTCTGCATACCTGGATTCTAAAACATTCTACAAGACCACCAAGCCTTCTTGTGGCAGGGAATCAACACTCCCCCTCAATATGTGTCTCCTCTTGATTCAAGAGGAGGGTGAAACAACTCCCAACTTCTTCCAAAGAAACTCAAAAGTCTCCTTAGGAAGAGGTTTTGTGAAAATGTTTTCTATTTTCACCTTGGATTCAAAATACTCCAACTTCACTTCTTTGTTTGCAACCTTCTCTCTTAGAAAATGATACTTAATTAGAATAATCTTTGTCCTTGAGTGCATTACCTAATTCTTGGAAAAGAATTATAGCACTAGTATTGTCACAAAGAATGGAAAGGGACTCATCAAATTCAATTTTCATTTCCTTCAAATTTTTCTTCATCCATAATACATGAGTACAATATGAGACTACTACAATGTATTCCACTTCTATTGTAGATAAATAAACTAAATCACGTTTCTTGCTTAACCAAGATACAAGACTGTCACTAAGAAAGAAAGCTCCACCACTTGTACTTTTATCGTCATCTATGCTTCTTGCCCAATATGCATCTATATATGTAGTTAATGTAAAGTTTTCACTCTTAGGATACCATAAACCAAAATCTATTGTAGCCTTCAAATATCTGAATATCATTTTTACTGATTTGACATGAGTTTATTTAGGTGTTGGTTGAAATATAGCTACCATCCCAACTTCTTGCATTATATCTAGTCTAGATGCAGCCACGTACAAAAAACTACTAATTAGTGACCTATACAAAGTTTTATTTTCCAGAGCAGATTCATCATCCTTACTCAACTTACACCTAGTAACCATAGGTTTACTCATCAGTTTGCATTCTTCCATCTTAAACTTTCTCAACATTTCCTTTATGTATTTGTTTTGAGAAATGAATCTACCTTTGTCTAATTGATAAATCTGTAGGCCAGAAAAAAAAAAAAAGACAATTCACCAAGTATTGACATTTCAAATTCATTTTGCATTGCATCTCAGAATCCATTTTATATAGCATCACTACTACCTCTAAATATTATTTCATCAACATAAACAACAACAATCAATAATTGATCACCCTCTATTTTTATGTATAGGTTGTTATCTGCACTATCTCTCTTGAAACCTTGTTGTTGCAAATATTTGTCCAATCTGGAATACTATGCTCTAGGAGCTTGTTTAAGTCCATAAAGAGTCTTCTTTAGTCTACACACAAAATCTAGTTTGTCCTAACATTGAAACCCTTTCGATTGTTCTATGTAGACTTCTTATTCTAATTCTCCATTCAAAAATGAAGACTTGACATCCATCTGATATACCTTGAAATTTTTCAATAATGATAAAGTCAAAAACATGTTGATTGCTTATAACCTTGCTACCAGAGCAAATTTCTCTTCAAAATTAATTCCTTCAACCTAATTATAACCTTTGCATACAAGTCTATCCTTGTTCTAGATCATGTTTCCATCTCCATTCAACTTATGCCTAAAGACAATTTTGGTACCAATGATATTTTTTTCTTTATGTCTCAGAACTAACTCCCATGTTTCATTTTTCTGTAACTTAGTTAACTCTTCTTCCATAGAATCTATCCAACCTTTCTCCTTTTTTGCCTCTGTATAAGAACTTGGTTTAATCTTTGATAGTAAGGAAAAATGTACCTATTTATTTTCTTTCTTAATTATTCTTCGGGTTTGAACTCCATTGTCCTTATCTCCAATGATTTGATCTTCAAAGTGGTTCTTCTACACATACAGTTGGTGTTGGAAAAGTGCCTCAATGCTTACTTACATTGAACTCCTGAAAGAAAAATATTCGTGAGACCCTTGGAATGTCTTTTCAATGAGCAACTGTCTTGGAGAGATTAGATTGTTGTGACCTTGGACTTTTCTTGGCAATGAGAACCATCGGGGTGACATGATCTGTCGAAGTGAGTTTCTAAACTCATTCTAACAGCAGAAGTCTTGGCGACGTTGGCATGACCTTGTGGTTGTCTTGGCGATATCAGCGTGACCAGAATAGTCGGGGTGACATCTCTAACTCACTCCGATGGCAAATGTCTGGGCGACGAAGATCATCGGGGAGACTCTTGATGATGGACGCATCGAGGAGACTTGTGTTGTCAACATGACCTCCTGATCTCCTGCCGATAGTGTTTCTCTCACCGATGGATCTGCTCCTGGTGAACAATCGGTGTGACTCTTGCCGATATGCGCAGTCTTAGTGTTCTTTGGGACATCAGGGAGATATGAATGATCAGTGTGACTTCCTAGTGTGTTGCCTATAGTGATTGTCTTGCCGATGGTCCTGAGATCGAGGAGACTTCACTGAAGTCTGAGTGATAGACCAGTTGAAGTTGGTGTCATATGTGATGACTAGTGGGCAGTCTAATATCAATGAGAAATATTTTTTTGTCTCACTGATGAGCGATATAGTTAAAAAAATTTGACCAAGTGTTTGTCCTACGTGTTTTTTCTTGGATCAATGAGTGATGCAAAATGTGAACCGATTGGGTAGTTGAACTATTGTGACCGTTTTCTTGTGGGAAATAAATAGATAGCTTGAGCATGGATGAACAGTTTGATCGAGGGTCTGGTCTAGTTGGTTGGTCAAATGATCAATGAGGGAATTCCATTGTATGTAGAATGAGTGTATTGTAACAGTGAAGTTCGATAAAAGGTTGATTAGGGAAATGTTGTTGATATAGCATTGTCATCTGTAAAGAAGATTTTGTAACTTGTATGTAATTTTTTTATTGTAATACAAGTGATCTTTCTTTGGTGTGGTGGGTTTTTCTCCCGTAAGGGTTTTCCCACATAAATCTGGTGTCAATTGTGTTATGTGTTTGTTTCTTAGATTTTTTATTTCTTTCATGTGTGTTTTAAAGAACTTTAATTGTAAACATTAAAAGGAATATCTATCTTCTCCTCTAAGACTTGGCAGTAGGAGAATTTGTTCCGCAATTGAATTTTTTCCTAACAGTTGGAATGTTTGTAAGTATATTCTCATAATCAATTTTTGAGTTTTCACCACTATTGCAGATAAGATCTTCATTATCTTCTTCATCTGGAGTCTCATTAGACTATATTGTTTCATCAATAATCACATTGAAAATTTCTATAATCTATTTCAATCATTTTCTATAGCATCTATATGCATTTCTTGTCATGGAATATCCAAGAAAGATGCCTTCATCGGATCTAGAATCAAACTTACTAAAATTTTCTTCATCCCTCTTGATGTAGCATTTGCTTCCAAATTTTTTGAGATGTATAATAAAATTTGGTCTTCCTTTCTATTAGTTAATATGGTTTCTTGTTAGCATTTGGTATGATTTGAACTCTATTCAAAATGTAAATTACGATCTAAACAACTATTCAAAATGCAAATTACAATCTAAACAACTATTCAAAATGTAAATTACGATCTAAACAAGTTCTCTCCAATAAATATTTGGTAAACTTGCTTGACTTAACATTGTTCTAGCCATCTCATTTATAATCTGGTTCTTCCTCTGAGCTACTCCATTTTTTTGTGGAGTTCTAGGAGAATAAAATTTCCTCGAGATCCCATGCATCTCACAAAATTAATCATACCTTTCAGAAGTGAACTCTCCACCTCTATTTGCTCTCAAACACTTGATTATTCTTTCAGTTTTATTTTCAACCATTGCCTTAAATTCTTTATACTTCTCAAAAGCTTTTGATTTTTATTTTAGAAATGTAATCCAAGTCATTCTAGAGTAATCATCAATAAGCATCATAAAATACCTATCAACTTGAATTTTATTTGTCCTCATTTGTTTACATAAATCTGTATGAATTAGATCAAATGGCTTTGTTGTAGAATATTCTTTAATAGGAAATTTGGTCTTTGCCTATTTTCCCTCATGAAAAGGTTTGCAACTAGTAGACTAAGACTTCTTGATCTTTGGCATGTCTAACCATTCCTTTTGAATTAATCCTCACAATATCATCAAAATTGATGTGTCCCAACCTTTTTTGTCAGAGCTAACTCTCTTCTCCATGTATTTCAAAGCAATTATATCCATTTCACTCATTGAGATGATATACCAACACTGCCAATTTTTCTTCCTTTTGTAACTAACTCACTAGTACCGAGTTTCTTGATTTCACAACCCTTAGCACTAAATGAGAGCTTGTACCCTTTATCACACATTTGACTTACACTCAAAATATTGTGCTTCAAAACTTCTACATTAAAAACATCATGAGTTTTTGTTTTTCCACCATCAAGACTCAAAATATCCTTACCAATAATCTTAGCAACTAAATTGTTTCCAAGAGTTACAGATCCTCCGTCAAACATCTTGAAGTGCATGAAATTACTCTTGTCTCTGGTCATGTGACTTGATCATCCACTATTAATGATCCATAGATTCTTCTCCTTTTGAACATGTAATGCAGTCTGAGCCACCATGGATTTATCTAATTTTTGCTCCTTAGGTTTCTTTTTCCACACATTATTTTTTTCATCATTCTAACACTTTGACTTGTCTCCTTTTTTTTTTGGCATAGGAGGACTCACAAAATTCCTTCTACAGTTTCTAGTAATATGTCCAAAGTTGTTGCATTTGTGACATATAATATTGAAATTGTACAAAGGGGCAAATGTATTACTGCTAACAAAATTATTTATGTAAGATCGAGTTAAATTCAAATCCAAAGGTAAAGACCAAGTAGCAACCACAACTACTTCAAATCTAAACCAAGAAATCCCAAATCTAAACAAGAAAAAACAAGAAAGCAGAGGAGATTGAACAATAACCAAAGATATACCAAACTCCATGCTCAAACTTGATTAACCTTCCTTGCATCTCCTCAAAACTTCTTTTGCAAGCTTTCCCTCTGATTTTTCTACACACAAGTACTTGCAAATGATAGCAAGAATGTTAGAGATATGTGGTTGTAAAGCCAAAATAAAAGAGACAACCTTCTTTTATAGAAAAGCTTCTCAAATGGATGGATGAGATCGAAGGTCTAGAAGATACCAAGATCAACGATGGAGGATTCATGCACCACAGAGTAGTGGGCTAGGGATGGCTAAAGATAGATGGTCAAGATTCTTTGAAGATCGAAAGCATTCAACGGTCAAAATTCAAATGAGAAAGTGGAGGATGTTAGTGTAGGTTTATATTTCCTAGTGGGATAATATTTAATATTCCTAGTGGGATATTTATTTTTCCTTAGTTATAGGTTTTTCCTACACTTTTATTAAACTTGTTTGGAATAATAAAATGGGTTCATTATTTAATAACTAGGAGGTAAAGTGATGAGTTGCCTGGTGTAGGAGCACCTTAGGTTCAATAGGTTAAGTGCAAGTTATAATTTTGGTTTTATTATGTTGATTTTATGTAATAAGGTCATCTAAGACCATGTTGGGTGTGTTAGAGTCCATATTAGGCCATTAGGAGTGTTGGTGGTTCAAGTTGCTTAAAGTTGTCAATTTTACAAAATGGTGTGAATGTGGCAAATGTTGCAAAACATAGAATATGAAAAGACACAAGTGTAAATGAAGGAATTAGAATGGTTGTAATTTTAAAATTAGTTGTAAATGGTTGTTACATATTTAAATATCCTTGGGGAGGTCGAAACCAAAGTTGGTGGTGACATTTTTGAAGTGAAATCAATAAAAGACATCCTTGTTTCTACATTTTTGAACATTAAATTGTTCTTTCAGAGCTTGGTATGGCCTTGTACAGTTAGTTAATGATCTAAAACCAATTGGGGGTTGTTTTTATGTGAATCTAATTTCATTTTATTTATTTTTTATCAATTTCCATTTAGTATTAAGAAAGTTTCAATCGTTTTGGTGAAAATAGTCAAAAACCCTACCTAAGGTTCCTAATGGAATTGAAAAATGCATTTCTTACAATTCCCATAGTAGAAATTCCTAAAAAATTGGTGAAATGGCTTTCCATTGTGTATATTTTAATTCCTCAAAATTAAATGTCCAGGGAAGAAGGTTTTCTCGTGTTTTTTTGATGCCCTAGATCGAATCTCTTCATGTTTTAGGCCTAATTGATAGAAGGATAGCCTATTTTTGAATAATTCCGTACAAACTAACCGACCTTGATTTTGAGATATGTTGTATAAGGTACAAATGGGTGTTTGAAACTATTTTTACATTTGTGATATCATGTTTTCATGGAAAGTTGACTAAAAAACATCAAATTGTTGCTCCCATGTTTTAAGTTTTTAAGAGCAAGTTATCCATTTTTTATGGTTTTCATACAAAGGACTATAGCTTAGTTTTGAATTATTTTTGTAAATGAGGAAAAGGGTATCTGAAAGTAATTTTAAATTTTGGAGATCATGCTTACTCTAAAAGTTATGATTGGAAAACCAGTTTCAAAAGGCTAGTAGGAGATTGAGGGCTAATGAATGAAAACCCATCATTTGATGTTTTAAACTTTGAGAATTTGATTGGTTGAGTTATTTTTGAGGTTATCCACCATAATCTACATCAAATTGGTATCATAGCTAGAAGATCTTTGGGAAATGATCTATTGGTTTGGCTAATGTGGTTTAGTAAGATTTGATGTTTCAGGATGACTCTTAATAAAAAGAAAGATGGGCAAGGGGCATCATCATTACTCAATATATTTTTCAAAGTGTAAAAGAATCTAGAGAAGTAATAAATGGAAAGGATGATACAAGAGGAAGAAATGAAAACCAAGAAAAAAAGCAAGATGGAAAAGGAAAGTTTATTCTAGACTACCTGGAAGTCTAAAGGTAAATGTTGTCAAGTTATGATCTCAGATATCTGTATGGATAATATTGTTTCTAAATATATGGTAGATAAATTGGGTTTGAAAAGAATACCACACACCACACCCTATTCAGCGACTTGGTTTCAAATAGGTAATCAGGTAACCGTGAGTAATGAAAAGTTGAGTTTCATATAGGCAGTTATAAGGATGAAATAGTTTGTGATATTATGAATTTGGATGTATGTCACATTGTGTTTGGAAGGTTGTAGTATTATAACAAGACATAAAAGCATTAAATAAAAAACAACACATATGAGTTGAGAAATTATGGGATGAAATATGTATTGACAGCCTTGAAGGATGAGTGCACATGAATTGAAAGCTTGTTGTTAAGTAATAAAAAAGATGTATAAAAGTATGAGGCAAAGAAAAATGAGCTAATGGATGAGGTAATAAGTTTTGATAACATGTTTGAAAATCGAGTTGAACAATAAATGCAATAATTTTCTTTTGAATTTACTCAAACTAATGAAAGTAATGGTGACATTGATGTTGAAGTGAGTGATCTTCAGGAAGAAGAAGAGACAACACAAGTAGTTGTAGAAGACTCAAGGATAGTCCAAAGAGAGAAGATAGTTATGGAGGGTAAGGAGATGGCATGGTTCTCAAGCGAAGAACTGAGAGTTGAGAATGTTAATGTAAAGGAGAATAAAAGAGTGGATGAGCAATTCAAAAATGAAAATGAATGGTCGAGTAAGGATGAGGTGAAGCCAAAGATTTTGGAGAATAATGAAGAGAAAAGAATGTCTAACAAACAACATGAGGTGGTTAAAGAAGTGAAGAATGAAGAAGAAGAATATGTTTGTTTCCTGTGTAGGTAAAAAATACAAAGTGGATGAAAGAGAACATAAAAATCCAATGGAAGTCCAAGCTAAAGCTAGAATGAGAAGACAAGCAAAACACCATGGATATATAGTGCCAAATTGGTCTTAGCTCAAAAGGCATGTTGTTGGACCAGAAAGAACAAGTGAAAAATTTGAAACAAATGTGGTTGAGATATAACAAAAATAAAACAATTCACACATGCAAAATAATTGGAAGACAAGAAAGAATATTCATATTTGACATGGAACTCAAAAAAAAAAATTATGTGGGGAGTATGGTGCAGGAGCACCTTAGGTTCAATAGGTTAAGTGCAAGTTGTAATTTTGGTTTTCTTATGTTTATTTCATGTAATAATGTCATCTAAAACCATTTTGGGTGTGTTAGAGTCCATATTAGGTCGTTAGGAGTATTGGTGGGTCAAGTTGCTTAAAGTTGTCAATTTTACAAAATGTTGTCAATGTGGCAAATGTTGCAAAACATGGAATATGAAAAGACACAAGTGTAAATGAAGGAATTAGAATGGTTTTAGTTAGAAAATCAGTTGTAAATGTTTAGTAAATTTTTAAATAGCCTTGGGGAGGTCGAAACCAAGGTTGGTGGTGACATTTTTGAAGTAAAATCAATAAAAGACATCCTTGTTTCTACATTTTTTAACATTACATTGTTGTTTCAGAGCTTGGTATGACCTTGTATGGTCGGTTCATGATCTAAAACCAATTGGAGGTTGTTTATATGTGAATCTAATTTCATTTTATTTTATTTTCAATTATTTTTATTGAGTATTAAGAAAGTTACAATTGTTTTGGTGAAAATAGTCAAAAACCCTACCCAAAGTTTCTAGTGGACTTGAAAAATGCATTTATTGCAATTCCCATAGTAGAAATTCCTAAAAATTAGTGAAATGGATTTTCATTGTGTATATTTTCATTCCTCAAAATTTTAGGTCCAAGTAAGAAGGTTTTCACATGTTTTGGTGATGCCCTAGGTCAGATCTCTTCATGTTTTAGGCCTAATTGGCAGAAGGATAGTCCATTTTTGAAGAATTCCATACAAAGTAAACTACATTGATTTTGAGATATGTTGTATAAGGTCTGAATGGGTGTTTGAAAATATGTTTACATTTGTGATATCATGTTTTCATATAAATTTATGACCAAAAAAATCAAATTGTTGCTCCCATGTTTTAGGTTTTTAAGAGCAAGTTGTCCATTTTTTTATGGTTTCCATACAAAGGACTATGCCTTAGTTTTGAATTATGTTTGTAAATGAGAAAAGGGTATCTAAAAGTGCTTTTAAATTTTTTATATCATGCTTACTCTGAGAGTTACGATTGGAAAACCAGTTTCAAAAGGCTACTAGGGGGTTGAGGGCTAATGAATGAAAACCTGACACCATTTGATGTTTGAAACTTTGAAAGTTTGATTGGTTGAGTTAGTGTTGAGGTTATCCACCCTGATTTGCATCATTTTCCTCCACCTTTTAAGGATGGAGTATTTACTTTTTCATCACTTTATTTAATGTTGGTGGTTTTGGTGGGAAATTCTCATTGGTTGATTTGCCACCTCCATCCTCTCTCGAGTTCTATATAAACCCACTATCTAGCTTGTGTTTTGTATCCATTAATTATCTTTCACTGTTTCATAATTTTGCATACATGCACCTTGATATATGTAGTCATTATTTTGCATTTTTACATTGCATCAAGCAATCTTGGAAGCTCTTAATGCATTATATCATATTGACATTGCATAATCTCTTGGAGTTCTGGTGTGCATTTTTTATGATTTTCTAGTTTATGTGGCTGTGATTTTCTCTTAAGAAGTTCCTTGGGTTATTCAATCTATTTCAAATTTCTAACATGGTATCAAAGATTTTGTTTTGAGAAATCTAAGTTCATAGATTCTTGATTGAGAGATTGACTTTCTTGTAAAAATCTTGTAAATTTTCATATGCCCTTCTCTTGCATTCTTGAATGATCTGGAGAATTGGAAAGGGTTTTCAAGGATCTAATATTCTCTTCATATTGCATATATGTTTTATGAGATCTGGGTGATTGCAAAATTTTTGGTTAAAGTGGCAGCTTTTTTTTTTGTTCGAACGCATCCAGAAGGCACGAGAAAGTCAGGTTTGGCTTTTGTTTCATCCAAATTGGAGATCATTTGACATGGTTGTAGACAAGGGTTTGAAGAAAACCGTTTTTCACTAGAGCCATTTTCATTTTTGCTTCAAAATTCCAGCTTCCAATCATTTTTAGAAAAAAACATTTTTTGGGTTTTGTAGTCAGGGCCAAAATCTCATCTAAGTATCTTTTATATTTTGCATATCTTGAGTAGATCTGAAGAAAATTGTTGTCCAAAAGTGTCGCACGTTATTTTTTCTACAGTTTGAAGGTTAAATAAATTTTATTTTCTCATCTTCTGCTTATTGGATCAAAAGACCATTTCTAGATTTTATTCTTCGCATTAAAATATTTTTGGGTTTTTGTTATTGTCTACTCATAGTGAATAGATTTTTCAAAAATCAAATTAGAAGTTAAAAAAAAATTCTTAGAAAACCCATTTCTTGCAGGCTAAATTCAACCATTTTTTCAAACATAACTTTTGCTTCAGGTGTTGGATTTTAGCAAATAAAATATCGTCAAAAAATTAGAGATAAGCACTTTCTATCCACAACGGTATTGAGAAGATTTTTTGTCATTTTGTACTAGATATTTTAGGTTGAAATTGTCCTATGCTAATTTCTTCAACAAGCCATAGTTTTTTCCTTGGTGCTCCAATTTTCAAAAACGAATAGATGTTGGAAAGGTCTTCAAGAGCACTACACAATCATAATGCTAATTTTTCTATATTTTGTCGCAGATTCATTTTGTATTAGAATTTGTAATTTTAGCTATTTTGAGCCTATTGAGCATTGTATCTCAAAAAAAGATTTGTAAACAAACTAAATTATAAAGTGCCAACCTTATAATATTTTGGGGGGTGATCTTTGATACTTGTGAAAAGTGTGGAGGTGTATTGGTGTTCTTTTTGATGTTTCTTTGTAATCATTTGAAGATTGTATCATGGATTTTTTTACTCATCCTTCTATGATAATTTTGGATAAGGCTAATTATGAGTCTTGGAAAAAAGGCATTCTAACCCATATCAGATGGTTAAAAAAATTGCCTTATTTTTATGGGTTCATGCTTGAACCAGAAACACTTGAAAGGAAATCAATATGGGGTAATAGAATTGATCATGTAATAGGAATAATTGGTTGTCATGTTGATTATAACACTTTGTTGGCTATATTAGGCATTGAATGTCCTTGCACAATTTAGACCAAAATTTAAGAGATGTTTGGAGACCCTCATGTTTCTCCATTCTCAGATGATCCTACTACAAATTGTCTCATTCCACTTGATGATGCAGATAATATACCCTTTGATGATGATACTTTAGAGGAGCTTAATTATTATGCATGTCTTGAATGTTTAGATGACATAGAAACTTCTCTTACTTCTCATCCTCATGTTGAGATTACATCAACATCACCTATTGTAGATTCATATTCCAAAGATACTTCGTTGAAAGCATCCAGTGATACATTGTAGTAGGATTGTTTATATCTTTTGGATTCAGTTCATTGGGACCAATTTCTACCAGACATCTCTTGTTTTTTTGTAGAGTCCCTCATTTTGGATCTAGATGAAACTATTGAGGCCATACGACTTCTCTTTGAGGACCACTCTTTTTTCCTTGTATCTACTATTACTACTTCAGAGTTTAGTGTTACTTCTTAAAAGCTTCCAATGACTTCTTGCAACAGGATATCTGTTGTCTTCTTGATTCAGATTGGGATGAGCTCTTGAAAAGTATTTTAGACTTTCTTTTAGAGACACATATTTCAGATTTGGGAGAAACTATTGATGATATTAATCTCCTCTTTGATGAAGATGATTATTTTTCAATTGTTGTGATGGAATAATTTGACCCTCTTTATCATTCATCATAGTTTAACATGAGTGTTAATACCTTGAATCATCATTTGGAGAAGACATCTTTAGAAGAGATACTGAAATATTTGTATTATGCTCTACATCAGTCTCTAGGAGATTTTGATTTATCATCTTCAATGATGTGACCTAGAATTCTTTATTTGATTGTGACAACTTTTAGCATCGATATGAAGACACCTGAGCCGAGTTCAAAGACTTCATACATCTCGTAATTTCTTCCTACATATTCCCTTCAATATTTGGGAGATAGCTTGCATATGACATTGGTTTTGTTTCTTCCTAAAGGGAGGAATGTGGTTCAAAAATCATGGACTATCTTCTCCATCTAGTTTAAAGCATCTACCATTGGATCTTCTGAGGGGATTCTTTGTCCTTCCACTTCTTTTCTCTCTCTATTATGGGGGGAGTATTTCCTTTTTGTGGGATGGGGCTTCTTCTTCTTCTTTGGGGGGAATTTGATATGTACATGGGTACCTAACATGGCCTCATTTGTCAGGATCCATTATCTTTTACATCCTCCTAAGTTGTTCTTAAGGGGGGTGTTAGTGTAGGTTTTTATTTCCTATTGGGGTGATATTTAATATTCCTAGTGGAATATTTATTTTCCCTTAGTTATAGGTTTTTCCTACACTTTTATTAAGCTTTTTTAGGATAATAAAGTGAGATAATTATTTAATAATTAATAGATAAAGTGATGAGTTGTCCTCCACCTTTTAAGGTTGGAGTATTTACTTTATCATCATTTTATTTAATGTTAGTGGTTTTGTGGTCAATTCTCCTTGGTTTATTTACCACCTCCATCCTCGCCTAAGTTCTATATAAACCCAATACCTAGCTTGTATTTTTCATCCATTTATTTTATTTTATTGTTACATACTTTGGCATACATGCACCATGATGCATGTAGGCATTATTTTGCATCTTTTCATTACATCAAGCAATCTTGGAAGCTCTTAATGCATTTTATCATATTAACATTGCATAATCTCTTAGAGTTTTGGTGTGTATTCGTTATGCTTTTCAAGTTTATGTAGCTTTGATTTTCTCTTAAAAAGTTCATTGGGTTATTTAATCTATTTCAGATTTCTAACAGAGGGAAAGTAGTGGAGAGATCAAATAATATTTTTTTAATTCTCGAAGAAGTGTGTGAGGAATTAAATCATAATTTAAATTATTTATTTGGAAGAAAAGGGAAAGTGGGCATTTAATTGAATGCTTATTGTGCAACCATTTAATTAAAATAGGGGGAATAGGAAAAAGGCATTAAATAATTAATTTGGATCAATTATTTAATTATGGATAGAAAAGGCTAAGTGAATACCTAAATAATTTGGAATAATTATTTAGCTATAGATGAAAGGTGAAGAGTCAATAATTAAGAAAATGATGATTTATTGAATTATAGAGAAAAATGTTAGTGACATAATTAAATAAATATTTTATTATTTACGTAATAAAAAGAAGAATAAAGAAGGGAAGATGAATTAGTTAAATTATTAAAATGATTTAATTAATAGAAGAAAGCGATCAAAGAAAATAATTAAAAAATAAAAATTATTTAATTATATGGGGAAGAAGAGAGAATGATGCGAAAAAATGGCGTTCGTAGACCAAGATATTTTTCAGTGTCTATATTTTGCCCCTCTTTGACATAATGTGATTTGAGCATTGTGTCAAAGAATAATTAAGAAAATATTTTTCAAATCATGCCCCAGCGTGCCCTGAAGGCAAGATAGATCCATGCCCCTTGAAAAAAAAAAATCTGAAATTTTTTAAAAATTTATTCCAAAAAGCAATTTTGATGCACTAATAGCAAAAGAATTCAGCTTACGAACCTTCAAGATGTTCACATTAGGGTTTGGACTCAGCATTTGACATATTATATCAGCATGTATGATTGATTTTGGTTCACATAGTAGACACTGAAACATGTATATTTTTTATTGAGCTTGTAAGCTCCATTTTTGAGATTCATCCTGATATTGTACTACATGACACTGATTTTTTTGATATATATATGTGTGTGTGTGTGAGAGAGAGAGATACGTGATTTTGGCAATGATTATCTAATGCGTTATTTATTATGTATGTTTCTATGATGTGATGGAATATTATGCTATGTTGATGTTATGCATTTATATGATTATGGGATGATTCTATATGATTATGACATGCATTATGGATGATGATTTATGCTCACTTATGATTTTCTATCTTATGATGTATGGATGATGCACATGATTTCTATTGCTATATATATGGTGGTTTTATATGATTATGATGCTTAAGTAGATGCACATGTGATGCTTATATGATCTTATGATGTATGTTTGCTTTATGATGCTATGGATGCTTCATGATTGTGAATTGTAGACACATAAAAATGACCTAGGCCTACAAACTTTATTTTACCACTTTCTTCCTAGCATAATTATGACATTTTAATTATGTTTGTGGCCCACCTTTGACTATTAATTAAATAATTTGTAATTATTTAATTAATTCATGTCTTTTTATTCTTCATGATTATTAAATAAATAGATTTTATTTATTTATTTAATGTGTCACTAACTATCTAAGGTCTTCTTGTAATTAAATAAATTTCTCAATTTATTTAATTAATCTTTGTCATTTATGTCTTCCTAATTATTAAATAAATATATCTTATTTATTTATTTAATATGTCACTAATTCTTAACTCTTCTATATAAAATAGATTTATTAATTTATTTAATTATTGGGCCCATTCTCTAAATTGAATAATTACTTTGAATTATTTAATTGTCTTATTTGGCATTTCCCTCATTTTAAATAAAAGAATTTATTTAAAATGGCCTCACATGGTTAACTACCACTTCTTTTAGTAAATAATCTCAAAATCAATTATTTACTATCACATTAAATCCATATTTTGAATTAATTTTAATTCAAAATGGTAATATTCTTCTATAAATCAAGTAATTGTTGAAATTATTCATTTTTCAAATCTCATCTTCTTGTTCAAACTTGATCTTCTTGATTTTACTAATTTTCATCTCACTATCACACCTATTCTCCATTCCTGATTTAATTTCTTAAATTAAATCTTGTCCACTCATTTTGAAATCTTACCCTAACCCTAATTGAGAGTTGCCATTTTGAATCTTGACCATTGATTCTAGGGAATTTCTCAATATTTAATCTCATTCGTCCATCCAAAATTGCATTTTTTATAAAATGTCAATTTTGTCCTCATTTCATCATCTCTTAATATCTTGAAAGTTATTTAAATCTTCTTGAGCTTAATATATTCTCGTCATTTATCCATTTTACTTTGCATATAGGATTTTACATTCTCTTACATAGTAGCTCAAATCCTTCAACACTTTTCTTAGGACTAGGCAATAATATAGATCTGCTCATCAAAATCTAAGGGCAACACTTCACATTTCAGCAAGCTAGAAGGTACAATGGAAGTCAGCCATGGAGGATGAAGGACTTGGGTGAGATCTCTCCTTTTTTTCTTTATTTATTCCTTTGCATTTCATTGAATATTGTTTTTTGGGATATCCTATGAATTTATCCTTTGATATGATATTATTTTTGAGATATATATGTATGCGATGATTTTGATGCAGACCATATGATTTTGTGTTATGATGCTCTATGCCTCATGATGATATGTGATGCATTTATGTATCTTGAGATGTCTGAATATTGTGTTTTAGGGTTATGGATGAAATTATGTATATGGTTATGTATGCATGAATTATGCCATGTATGATGATATGATTCCTATATGTTATTACAAATGATGATTATGATGTCTATATGCAAATGCAAATCATGGTTTTATGGATGCTAGATGGATGGAGGTAAATGATAGTGTCATGCAATGTGAATTATGGTATTTGATTTATGAAAATATGAAATGTAAAGATGAAATTCTCGTATGTTCATGTATGCAATTATGTTTTTGGATTTCATATGATATCATAAGAGGAGAAAAAGATGGATGTTAGTGTAGAGAAAGATATGCATGTTAATGCATAAACAAAAATTCTTCAACACTTACCATAGTACTAGAATATTTATTGCTCTTAATCATCATTGGGCGAAAATGTCATAATGGCCAACAAACACTATGATATGCCATAGATCAATAGTGTGCAAGGTCGAATCATCATGTAGATCAACAATTGCAGAAAAGGATGATCATGACTTGTACGAGGAATGTCATTGCCCCTAGTCATTTTTTCATAACCAACCGCAAAAAAAAAAAACAAGACTAATCATGAGACGTCACTGCTTCTCTAACTCATGATGTCAAGACATCCTCGAGAAACTAGCCACATGATAGTCAATAAAAGACAAGATGACCATCATACTATGTTGTTGCTCCTCTAAATCTTGAAGTCAGGACATCCTCGAGGAACTAGCAGTAGGATAATCAAAAGAACAAGGATGATCATCATGATATGTCATGGTTCCTCTGACGTAAGGAACTAATATCATCATGACCATTAAAAAGACAAATAAAGTTTTCCAAGTGTTTGCCAGGTGAACAGAATGTGAAGTGTTGAAATTGTCAAGTGTTTTGATGTTGAAATGCCAAGGTTGATGAGATCCGGTTTGCCAAATGTCGAGTGATACTAGATTTAGGGAGGACACATCCTGAATGACCTTGATATCAAGAGGATCGATTCTCAAAGTTAGGAGAATCCATAAAAATTCCAGATGATGATGATGATGCTTAGGAAGGACACATCCAAAAGCATGAAGAAATGATGAGAGTTGCTTCTCAGAAGGACACATCTGAAGAAGAATCCAAAATTTTGATAGGTTGATTTGTCTTGATAGAGTTTGACTAGATAGATTGATTTGACCACATGCTACTGCTGATATGCAGGTTTGACTAAAAGACTGTTGATAGATTGATTTTTAAGGATTGAGAGATGATTTGATTTGAATATTTTTGACGTGTGTGAAAGTGTAGTGCCATGAACCCTAATGGACTAACCTAGTGTGGCCTCGGGGGCTCATCGATTGATGGCCTTGCCTACATCCTGCACTCAGAGACCTCATAGTTCGACATGACCAATGACTTTGTCTGAAGGATAGAGGGATTGAGCCATGATTTTAATTTTGAAAAACCTAGAAGGATGGGCCTAATGTCTTCGGGATTCAAAGATGAATCTTGCCTACGTAGCAAATGCACAGAGACAACGTAGTTCGGACTAGGACAAAGTTTGACTGACTGACATGATGAACCTGACAAGATATTACTGAATTTGACTCTGTTTTTGGGATTTTGACATTGATTTGGATGTTTATGTGTTTTCTTCAGGACATTTTTCAATTTTTAGGTCTTTTTCCAAGACCTTTTAGGATTTTTATGTCTTTTTTCAGGACTTTTTCAAATTTTAAAGATTTTTTCAGGACTTTTTCAGATTTTTTAGGATTTTTTCAGGACTGTTTACGAATGCAGGATCATGTGCAACACCCATTGTAGTTACATAATAAAGGTCTTGCCCCCATACAGGTCGAGGATTATCCAGGCCGAATGATATGGAAAGAGGCAAACACGAGACAAAATGCAATGATACACAAGGGGTGATGTCAACCAATGCTAGCCATGGACAAAATTGACAAAACTTATGACAAATGTCGTGAATGTGTCAGGTTGTCGTGATTATGCAAAGGGGATAAAGGTCGATTAGAGTAATAGTAGATGGTGGAGCAACGATCGACTACGCATGGTGCTTGTTTGCCAGGTTTTCACCATGGTACTTATCCAAAGCGCCTGTTTGCCAGTTTTTCACTATTGGACGAATTTATATCTTTTAACTATTTTTGCCATTTTTTGATTTTTTTGGTGTCACCAAGACGCCTGTTTGCCAGGTTTTCATCAAGGGATGATTTTTTTATTTTTCAATTTTTTTTTCTATTTTTAGGTTTTTAGCCAAGCTCTCTGATGCTATGTGTAGAACTTTCACAGATGTAGGTTGTTGATGGGTTATGTCAATTATTCTCCATAAAGTGTGGCTAACTGATAAGCTCCAAAATCGAAATCTGCAATAATAATATAAGGACCGAACCGATTAGGTTCAAAATTTCCAAACTTTTCATGATCAACCTGATTTCTTGGATTCTAGATGAGGACCAAGTCACCAATATCAAATTTTCTCACCATCACTCTTTTATTATAGCTCCTACAAAGATGATTTTGATATGCCTACAAGTGATTCAAGGCATTTTGTTGTCTTTCTTGTAACATTTCTAGCTCATGCAGGCGAGACTATCTATACACTTCATCATCGATCATTCCCTTCAAGGAGACTCGGAGAGAAGGAATTTTGAACTTGATGGGCAATATGGCCTCAAATCCGTAGACAAGGGAAAATGGAGTGGCTCCAGTGGGTGTACGAATGTTGGTACATTAGGCCCACAAGGTAGGATTGAGTTGTAGGTGCCAATCTCAGCCAGTGTCATTGACGATCTTCTTAAGAATGCAAAGAATTATTTTATTTGATGCCTCAGCTTGGCCATTACCTTGTGGATAATATGGTGTGGAGAAATGGTGTTGGATGTGGAATTTCTCATAGAGTTCACAAACGTCCTAATTTTTGAATGGATGATCGTTATTTGTGATGATGGATTGTGGAACACCATACCAACAGATGATGTAATTAAGGATAAACTTGGATATCTACTTACCGGTGATGTAAGTGAGGGGTACAACTTCAATCCACTTAGTAAAGTACTCAATGGTGGTGATTATGAATTTATGGCCGTTAGAGGAGGATGGATGGATCTTTCCCACGAGTTCAATTCCCCATTGTGTGAAGGGCCATGGAGAAGTATCGGTCTCAACTTCCGTGCAGGTGTGTGGATTAGGTCACTGTGTACCTGACATTTTCGACATGTTTTGGAAAACTGAAGAGCATCTTTTTCTAGTATCGGCCAATAGTATCCAAGTCTGGTGACTTTCCTAGCTAAAGTTGGGCCACTTGAATGAGATCCGCATATATCCTCATGCACTTCTCATTAAGTTGTTTGGGATTCATCAGTGTCGAGACAACAAAGAAGGGTGTTATCAAAGCCACGATGGTATAGGGTGTCACTGATGATGGTGTGTTGGGCAGCTTTTCAGATGAAATATTTTCTCTGATTATTGGATAGGTTGGGTTGCAGGGTTTGGGACTTCAGATAATCATAGATGTCCTGATACCAAGGTGAACTGGGACCAACAAGTTCACAGACCATTTCCAACTCTGGAATGTCATATGCAAGCATCAACAATTGTTCCACTAAGAACTCAAATTGTGACACATTTTTGGGGATGTCTAAGAGAGATCCAATAGTTGCCATTGCATTGACTGATTTATTTTGTGTCCTTAGGATTTGTTCAAAAGCAATCATACTGAAAGATTTCATGAAGCTATCAACCATCCGCTTGTAAGGCAATAAAGTTTCATCCTTTGTCTCATAATCATCATTCACTTGGTTGATAACTAACTGAGAGTTTCTGAAAACTAAAAGTGTCTGAATTTTCCATTTAATTGCCATTTTGAGTCTTGTGACCAGTGCTTTGTGTTTTGCAATGCTATTAGTACACGGGAAGGTGATTCAGAATTCCTTAGGAATGGAATACCCTTGTGGTGTAATAAATAGGATACCTACTCCCGAGCCATGACTAGTATGAGACCCGTCAAAATATAACTTCCACGGTGATGAAGGTTCCATGTGAGAGATAGATTCATCAAGAAAATATGCTATTAGAGGATGAGTTCCTTGTATAGGGGTATCTGTAAGTTGATCAACTATAAATTTTCCCTTTATTGCCTTGCGTTCAGCATATTGGATGTCATATTCATTTAAGACCATGACCCACTTTGCTAACTGACCTGTTAATTCTGTCCGACTTAGGAGATACTTTAGTGGATCAATCTTGGCTACCAGGTGTGTTTGGTGATTCAACATGCAATGTATTAGTTTTTGTGTTGCAAAGACAACTCTGATACATTCATGTTCCATAGATGTATAATTAAATTCATATCCTATCAGTGTGCGATTGATATAGTATATGGCTCATTCTTTTTCCTCATAGTCATTTTGTGCCAATAATGCCCCCAGTGCGTTTGTAGTTGCAGAGACATATAGGATCAATGACTTGACTTCAATGGGTGGCATTAGGATAGGTGGTGTCAATATATATTCTTTTATTTGTTTGAAGGTTGTTTGGCATTTGTCTATCCATATAAAGGGGATACTTTTGCGTAACAGGTACTGAAATGGTTGACTCTTGTCTGCCAACTATGCGATGAAGCGTCGGCTGGATTGCAGTCTGCCCTAAAGTGTTCTCAAATCACTAATTCCTTTTGGTGGAGGCATGTCTAGTATTGCTTTCACCTTTGCGAGATCAACCTCTATGCCTTGTTTTGAAACTATGTAGCCTAACATTTTTCCTGAAGTAACCCCAAAGACACATTTTTTTTGGGTTCAAACGAACCTTGTAATCTTCTATTCATCTAAATTTTTTGTCTAGGACCCTGAGATGATCCTTCCGTGTCAAAGATTTGGCCAAAAGGTCATCCACATAATCTTCCATTAGGATATGCATCATGTCATGAAATATTTTTGTCATAGCTCTTTGGTATGTGGCACCCGCATTCTTTAAGCCGAAAGGTATTACATTCCAACAGTATGTTCCCCATGGGCATTGGAATTCCGTTTTGTGTTGATCCTTAGGTGCAATGCAGATTTGGTTATAGCCCAAGAAACCATCCATGAGAGATAACATCTTGTACCCTACTGTGAGATCAACAATCATGTCTATATTCGGAAATAGGAAATCATCTTTTGGACAATCCTTATTTAAATCTCTGAAATCCATATAGATGCGGATTTATCCATTTGGCTTTGTGACAAGGAAAATTTTGGATATCTAGTCAGCATAGTCTATTGATCTTATGAATCTAGTATCCAATAACTTCTTTAGTTCAGTCTTTACAAGTAGTGCAATCTGTGGATGCATTTTTCATAATTTTTGTTTGACTGGTGTGATACCTAGAATTAAAGGAAGATGATGCAATACCAATTCTGGATCAAGACCTGGCATGTCAACATATGAGCATGTGAAGTTAAATTTCCTTTTTGTGAAGAATTTTTGGAATTCAGGTTTTTCTTCTTCTGTTAATGATGTGGCCAAGAGAACCATTTTGGGATTCTCTGGTGTAGCTATGTTAACTTCTATGGTGTCTTCAATTAGCATTGACGATTTTTCCTGTGTTATGGGGAGAAAGTCCAATCCTCCATCCTTAGGCACCTCAGAGAGGTTTTCACCTTCAAATACGTCCTTTATTTTTACTATTGTATTGTCAGAAGGCGCCTTGCGGTTTTCACCTAAAGACATTTCTTTTTTTATTTTTTTATTTGTATTTTTGTGCCTGGAGGATTGCACAGACTCCCCAAAGTAAGCTACACAATCTAGGTCAATATAAAATCCTTCTTTGTGATCACCCCACGATATTCCCCCTCAGAGTCCCATGAATTCTACAATGGCCTCATCATTCTGAAAAATATCCATAGCAGGTGGCTCTTGTTGGTCCCAGTCAATGAGTTGTGGGTAAACAAGGGAAATACCACCATTAGTGCTGGTAAAAGATGGGGAAGATGCAGAAAGCATACAAATTGAAGCCTCAAGTGTGAAGGCTGAGTTGTCAATTTCAACTTTCGTGTCAGATTCAATGGAAGGATCATATTCAAATTTAGATGAGTTGTATTCATAATTATAATAGGGGAAAAAAGTATGAACATCCTAACTACTAGATGGTAGTTTAGAGGTATGGACAGTAAGTTGAGACATGTCAGGTTCATGGGTGGGCTCGAGAATGGGGCGGGAAAATTCAAATGTTTTCGATGATAATTTATGTTTTTCTACATCCCAAGGGATGCTTACCCATTCCTTATTTTTAGATCGACGGTCAATAGGATAAATGTTGTATTCTTGTCAGAATCTTTCTTCAAAAGGGAGTTGGTCGGGTTCTAGGAATAGTTCGTCAATATCATAGTTACTTAGGGTTTTCTTAGATCCCCATTCCCATTCATTAGAGTCAGTTTCGGTAAGGGATTCTTCACTTGTCTTGACACTTTCTGGAGCCATTATGTCCTCAATTGAAAGTTTATAGGTACATTGATCATCAATTCCCAGTTGGTCAAACCCTAGCCCTATGTACCTTGGTCTTGCAGAAATAATGACAAGTTCTCTCCTTCCATTGTTGGCTTTTCCCAGGCCACTTGTGCCATCAAAACCCAGTGCCTTGTATATGTCATAGCCTTTTCCATAGAGATGCACTGGTAGTGGAGGTAATCCTTCGGGGTCTTTGTATATCCAGTTAGTTATGTCGATAATGGCTTCATCGCTCATGTCTCCCCATAGTGTGAATACTCTTTTTGGTGGAACCTTGAAATTTGTTTTAGGCTCGACTGGAAAAAAAGGTCGACCATAGAATTTAGGTGGCTTAGGTATTGTGGTGATATAGAAGGCCGTATTCAATTTGAATTCTCCATAGCCAAGGTCCTGGATCTGAAGGTCATTACTTGGTATGGAGGTCGAGGAGGATGGTGCAGCGGAAGTCAATGGAATGATTTGGTGAGTGTAGACGGGTCAATATATTTTGAAGAGGTGGAAGCTGAGGCTTCTTGATTGATGGGTACCTCGTGCTCAATAGTGGCTCTTAGATTGGTATAGTATTGAAATGGATCAAGATCTCCTGGGATAGTAATTTTAGTACCATAAAAAGGGAACTTCAGGCATTGGTGGTATGTAGAAGGAATGACCTTTAAGGCATGAATCCATGGGCGACCAAGTAAGATATTGTAATGTATGTCATGATCCAGGACTTGGCATGTTGTATCTATAATAACTGGTCCCACATGAATTGGAATTGTGATGACACCTTTAGAAGTGTGTTCCTCATCATCGTACGCCTTGATGACAATGCTCTTGGTAGCATCCACGCATGCATCAGAGAAGCCAGGAGCTTTAACCACTTTAACCTTATGCTTATGGACAGAAACCTCAATATGAAGGGAATCATTATGAGATAGTTTGGGTGAGGAATAATCAATGTCTGAAAGGTAATGTGGTGAGGTGAAGTCAAATATTTGACCATAGTTTTGAAATGGTTGACATCAATGTTGTTTGAGATGGAAGACTCTTGTAGGACTTTATCCAAGATGTCCTTATGTGTGGGTGAGATGCAGAGCAATTCAAGGATGGAGATTTGAGCTGGTGTTTTATTCAATTTCTCAATAAGGTTAAACTTTGGATTTAGTTTTGGCTACTTGATAGATGGAACAGGTATGGTAATCTTGGGTTGACGAGTAGAGGGGCCTAGGATGATGACCTTGGCTTTGCGTGTAGTAACATTGCATTCTGGGGCCTTTTTAATAGTAATGGTATTGACACATTTATCTTCATCAGTAGTGCCAAGATTATTAATGATATTTCCACTGCAATAGTTGAAACCAGTGCAAACATAATTGGCTTGATTATTGTTATTCTTTGTGCCAGACGAGGAGGGGTTACTAGAACCATGATCCTGCAATGGGTTCTTGTGGATTGTATGATCTGAATTAGATGCAAATGGTTGACCTCCTAACTCAATGGTATGGTTTTCAATAAGGTCTTGCACAAGGTTTCTCAATTGATGGCAAGAGGAAGTTTTATGCCCTTTGAAATGGTGGTAATCAAAAAATGCATTATCATCCCACCATCATGGCTTGAATTGACCAAGGTCATACAATTTAGGTTCTTATGACACTGTTTTGGATAAGTTTCTTTAAGACAATTTTAATGGGTTCACCTAAAGGGGTGTATGTGCGTTTTTGAAATTGTCGTGGTTGATATGGCTCCCTTTGATTAGACTAAGTAGGATTGTTTTGGATGGCATTGGTAGTTTGTGTCGGTGTAGTCACAGGTGCATTTTGATTTTGAATTCCTTTGATGGTGAGTACATGACCTATTACATTGATGGTTTTTGCATCAACCACACCATCATTGGTGATGTGTTTATTCTTAACCTAATATTTAGTTTTTCCATTGGAAGCACTTTGGTTAGTGTTTGTGGTGGTGTTGATTGTTTTGCCACCATATTTTAATTTACCTTTGAGGATCAAGGCATTTTCAAGTTGAAGACTTTTTCAACAAGGTCAACACAGGTAGTACACCAATGGACTTGTAAGCCATATCTTAGTGATCCCAGGAGATTTTGTACAAACATGGTGACTTTCTCCTTTTTAGGTATCTCTAACGAGCATCTGTTGGCTAGAGTTCTCCATCTTTGAAAGAATGGAATAAAAGTTTCACCTGTGTCATCTTGAGTGAGCTTTCATAAGGATGCGATGTCAATGTCTATATCGATGTTATAGGCATAGTTTTCCACAAACTTGTTGGCCAGTTCGTGCCATGTTTTGATCCCTTTAGGAAATTGTGCAAACCATTCTAGTGCATGGCCTACGAGACTTCTAGAGAAGAGTCTCATGAGATAAGTTTATTCATATGCAATATCCATGCAATTGGTGGTGAATTCTCTTATGTGTTCAATGGGTTTTGCCTTGCCTTTGTATTTGGAAAAATGTGGGACCACATATCCTAGAGGAAATGGTGGCATAAACAAGGTTGTATAAAATGGATATGGACATAGATCATATGACATGTACGGTTTTCTATTTGACTGTTGCAAGGTCTCCACTTGTGTTTGAAGAGAAACCAATTTGAGTGTGAGTGCTTCCACAATTGGGTTGTTGGTAGCATCACACATGTTGGTGATCAATATGGATTGAGTGCCCACCTATTGTCATGAGATGTGTTGGTTTAGAATTTGTTGTTGGTGGCTGAATTGGGTTTTCTAATTTGGCGGTTGTTGGAAATGAATGTTTTGATTAGGGATGTGTTGTTGTGTATAGACTTGAGAGGAATAAGTGGGGATATGGGATCCATCCATGTTGGATTGAATTTGGGGACCTTTCTAGCTTTGAGCATGTTGATGCCCAAATGGAGTGGAATACAGGGTGCCTTGGTTGCCTTGCCCAAATAGATAATTATGGCCTTGAGGAATGTTGGTATTTTGCCTCAAAGGAATGTTGGTATTAACCTATGAGGAATTTGGGACATTAGGTTGAGTTCCTTGGATGAAAAATCTTCGTTTGTTCCTTCCAAAAGGGTTTGAAGAGGTTGTTTCCATTGCATTAGAGGAACCTAATAATAGGTTTGTTGATGTACCCATGGAACTAGATGAAGCTCCAAAGAGTTTTGAGGTGGTTGCACCCATTGTTGATCCAAACATTTGTGAAGAAATTGTGGATGTTTATTAGGGGATGGATTGTGATGTGGTGTTGATCATAGTGGCTGCATTGGTTGTGGTGGTAGTATGACCAAGGGAGGTAGCATTAATGGTGTTGATGAAATTTTGTGAAGTGGCTCCCATGGAAGTGTTGTTGTGTGATTGATTGGTAAGATTAGGAGATTTTTCTCTTATATTGTTGATGCCAAATCCTTTTGGTATCCTAGCCCCTTGGTTAAGCAATATGGCTAGGTATCTATCTGAATCATGCAAGACCAACTCCTCAACAAAGGAGGCCACTTATGGGTTTTAGGCAACAGATTTTTTGCCTTCCTCAAAGCCTTGTCCATTTTGGTCTCTACGAACAAATTGTTCAAAAGGATTGTGTGAAGAGGATGACATGGTCATCTCACTAAATGGATTTATAAGAGAATTTCTCGCATCATTGGGAAAATTATTCATGTCGTTGGTGAAATTGAGAAAGTTGGTGTCTTGACCAAAAGAACCCATGAGTCTTCTCTTTCTCTATAATATAGTTCAACCATAAAAATTTTGCTCAACTTTGGAAATGGTGGAGGATGACCTAAATATGACACTATGTTTTTGGGTTTTTTGGAAATAAAAGAATGCTATGCAAATGAGACTTAAAAGGAGAGTAAAGGTATGCAATATAGTATGAGACTAAAATGAGGAGACTAATGGTATGAAAACTCAAAGGAGACTAAGATGCACTCACTATTGGTAAATCTAAGGAGATGTATACTTGACCACACAAAGTTTTGGCAATGCTTCAGGTTTGGAATATCAAATGGACTCATAAAAAAAAGGACAAAGGACTAAGTGAAATTTCCACACTAGACTAATGAGTGGGAAATAGTTCACAAAAGGTAATGACTAAAGACAAATGGTTGATTGAGTCCAATAATAACCTACTTTTGAATGCAAAGGTTTGACAAAGAGTGGTAAGGAATGTACACCTAAAATCTGCAAATAATGAGTGTCTAAGGGGATGGTAAAGTCTAACAATGCAATGAAGGGAATACAATGAAATCCTATGGTGACCTAAGAATGAAAATTAAAATGCAAGGATGATGAAATTTGAGCAACTCGGGATCTAATTTTAGATAGGAATAACAAAGAAAATGTTTGGAAACTTTTATGGAAAAAATTGAGTCTTAGTTTACTGACAATGAAATGAAAATTTTGGGTACTAGCAAATGCATCATAGAAAATGCGTTGTGACAAAGAAGATGCATCACAAGAAAGGATGTTGCGGTGTTTGAGCAAGCAGATGTGGTTCAGAATGGCGATTGCGGTGTTTGATCAAGTAGATGCAGTTCAAAATGGTGATTGTGACGTTTTACCAATCAAATGCAATGAAAGATAGTCAATTGCGGCATTTAAAGTTGTACATGCATTGCAACATAGCGATTAAGGCTCAGAATTTAGTAATTACGGTATGAAATAGAAGATGTGTCACAGAAAGTGATTTTGACAAAATTTCAGTAGATTGTAAGGAATTTGTTTTAGTTTTGCAATGTTGTTACAGATTTTGAACTAGATGTTCATTTGTTCAAGTTGTCTGAATACACTTGGCAAACACATGATGTTGTAAGAAAGTGAAAGAAAACTACATAGAAAACACTTACAAATCCATATGGCTGAAAGGATAGTATTCTAATAGATTCCACATA
>CM021100.1:123595917-123608997 GCA_007115665.2 Sequoiadendron giganteum | reverse complement strand
ATTAATTTATTTAATTATTTTATTTATTTTTTGCTAGTTAAACCACTGTAGAGGAGCAGCACCCTATATTGATATTCAAAAAAATATACAAGTATGCAGTTTGTGATAGAGAGCAGCTGGAAGCCAGTTTGAAAATGGCCAAAAACATCTTGACAGAAAATGACTACCTAGTTTAAAGTTCCATTTGTAAAGCCAAGAAACAAAAAACCTGGTTATCTACAGACTATACTAGAAAACACTCGGGACTGACTAAAGCTAGAAGCCCTTGCTAAGACTGAATAAGAACAGAGTGTTGGGAACCTTCAGACTTCCTCCATCTCCTCAGGAGCATCTTCCTCGGAGTCTTCCGATGCCACCCATTTTTTGTAGGCTAGGTAGTTTGCAACCACCATGCAATCGGCTTTACACTTCTGATGCACTAGTCCAAGTGCCTTTTCCTCAGGGTCTCTATCATCCATTGGGAGCCATTCTTCTCCAGTGTCGAAGTCCCAGATGGCAGGACTGCTTCGAGCCCTTCATTTTTAACCTACCTCAGGGCCCAACCTCGGGGTAGGTTGGTGGTTAGTTTTTCCACCCTAAGGAGAATGGTGATGCTTCGGTCTCGCTCATCCCATAATTTTTTGAAGCCTGTTAAGTCAGTTGACCTGATCATTGGGAATTTCAACACCTCACGGCCCCGTATGTTCAGCACATTGTAATGTTGGAGCATAGGGATGAGATTGTTTTCATCAGCATTGTCCAGGGCCCCATCAATTTCACCCATCCAAGCATGTACAAACACCATCTGGGTGAGCTTCTTCGCTAACGACTTTGAGACTCCCATGTGGAGGTTGACCGCAAGAAACATGGCATGGATTTCCACATTTGTCATGAATTTGTAGTATGCTTTGAGAAATTCAGGGCCCAGCACCTTCTTGGTTGCCCAGAGCACAACTGAATGTGAGCAGGACATTAACCCACTGAGTCTTTTATCTGTTATTTCCCCTTAGAATGCATATTGCTGCTTATCGGTGTCTAGAGCTAGTGGCATCTCCATTTTTTACCAGACAAGTTCTTCATGCCTCTAGAGGAAACCAAACTTTCTTTTTTGAGAATGCTTAACTCCGGATGGTATTTTAAACGACGGTCGATCATAATTATTCCTGATTATTTAACTTGAGGCCCCGTCAGGAGGCTTGTGTGGGCTTGTTGGTGCATCATTGGAGTACAGGATGTGGTTTAATGTTTAGTTAATTTGAGATCTGCACAACCTGCCTAATGCCTTGGGACTTGCTCAGGTAGCTTGCACTTCGCCTACCACTTATGAGTCTGTCACATTTGAAAAGACCCAGTGGTCGTCCTTGCAACCAGGAGTGATTTTGGTTATCTTCTTTTGGATTTTGCGGTGCCGAACAGTTTCCTAGCACCACAGCTTGGTGGAGCCTACGTGGTGAGCTTGGCTGCCAATTTTGCCAACTCATCATCCATGTTGTTCCCTTCTCTGTAGACATGGCTGATTTTGAAGGCTTCGAATTTGGCGGTTAATTCCTTGATGTGTTGAAGAAGATGGTTTAGTTTACAGTTAGGAGTGGTGCCATGACCGATTGTGTTGATTTTTATTAGTGAATCCCCTTCCAAATGAACTTTTCGCACCCCCAAGTCGATTCCCAGTTGCAATCCCTGAGATGTCGCCCTGAGCTCAGCTTCATTATTAGTGTAGAAGCCTAGATGCAGGGATATTTCTACTAGATGATTGCCTTGGGAGTCCCTTGCTACATAGAACACACCTCCTGGGTTTGGGTTACCACGAGCCGCCTCATCAAAATTTATTTTGATCCAGCCTGGCTCTGGGGCCTACCAAGTTACTTCCAACCTTTTGATTTTTGTTGGCTTGGTTGACCCATTGTCGATCAATAGCGGTGGTTTTAGGCCACTGAACTTTTTGATTAAGCAATCGTCCCAATTTGTGAAGATTTCCTGGTTAGATGTGTTGGACCGGACAACTTCATTTACTACTTCTACTATTTCCTTTTCAATTTTATCCCATAACCTTTTTTTGTTTAGTTCCTTATTTTGAAAATTTCTCCTATTTCTCTCCTTCCAGATTTTCCAAATTACCAATGATGGGATGGTCTACCAGATTCCCCCAAACAATGATTTGCATGTTTTTTGTGGCCACATTTTAAACCATGAGGATAGGTCTGCTGGAATGGGGGATTGAAGGTCTAGTTTATTCTTTGCTAAATTCCAGCAATCATTAGAGATAGGGCAATGCAGAAGGAGATGGTTTTTTGTTTCTTCACTAGCTTTGCATAAAATGCATCTGCTCGGGCCTTGTATGTCGAAGGTGGCTAGCCTGTTTGCTGTGAGGATTCTTCCTTGGACTACCAACCAAGAAAAAACTCCTGCCTTGGGAAGGCATTTACTACCCCAGAATAGTTTGCAGGGTCATTCTTGGTTTTTAATTGCTAGCTCCTTCACCTTGTATCCAAGCTTCACCTTGTATGAGCCAATAGGAGATCCATACCATCGGATCATGTCTGGACATTAGATGGGATGAATAATCTATCTTTGAGGATTTTTGATAGGCTATCTTTCTGATCTTGGGGGGCATTGAGGGTCTAAATGTCCTTCCAGCACCAAGTACCAGCACTTTGATTTTCTATTTTCTGGCCAAAATCTGCCACTTTGTTCCCCCATCGCCTAATTGATTCCTCCTTTATTACTTCTAGACCGGGGGTGTTGCCTAAGGGGGGTTTCCCACTCCAAGAGTCATTCCAAAAGGATGCACTTTCACCACTTTTGATTTCCCAGGTCACATGATGGGAGATTATATCTTTGTTGTCTAAAATAAAGTTCCAGATAGTTGATCCTCTTGGGGGATTGGATGTAGTGAGAATTCTGATCGGGCTATCTGAGTCTAGGTACTTTTTCCTTATAATTTTGACCCATTTCTGATCTCCTTTAGCATAAATTTCTCAGACCAGTTTGGCTCCCATGGCCTAGTTCATTAATGCCAACTGTCTTAGTCCTACACCCCCAGCATCTTGGGGCCTACAAACCTTGTCCCAGGCCAATAGGGGGAATTTTTTGTGATCTCCTGTCCCTGACCAGAGGAACCTCTTGAAGATCTGGTTGAGATCATCTTCCACTGCTTTGGGTAGCTTTAGGCAGGACATCGAATATACTGGGATGGCAGATAGGATTGTCTTGACCATTAGTAGTCTTCCTACCGAGGACAGCCATTTTCCTTTCTAGGTTCTCATTCTGGCTTTGCAACTATTAACTAGGTTTTCCCAGTAGCAGCTTTTATTGATTCCTACAAAGAGTGGCATTCCCAGGAATCGCCCGGGGAGGGAGGCCACTTTTAGGTTCAAGATTCTGGCTAAAATTCTTTGCATGCTTGGTTGAGTGTTCAGAAGGAAGATCTCTGATTTTCTCCAATTGATGTTCTGACCTAAAACCCTGCAATATTCATCTAAGAATTTTTGATAACCCTTGCCTCTCTTCTACTTGCCTCCCCCATTAAGATTGTATCATCTGCAAATTGGAGATGTGACACTAGCTCCAAACCATTTGCAACTTGGATGCCTTTCCACTTGTCTCCCCTGACTAAATTTTGAATTCCCCTTCCCAGAACTTCTTCCATGATTATGAACAAGAAAGGGGAGAGGGGTTCGCCTTGCCTTAGTCCTCTTGAGGAAGCGAGAAAACTGTGGGCAAAGCCATTCACCAGTACTGAGAATTTAGTTGTGGAGATCCAGCTTTTGACCTAGTTGATCCAATTTGTCCCAAAACCAAATTTTTGAAGGACATCAATTAGGAATTTCCTGTCAACCATGTCATAAGCTTTGAGAATATCTAGTTTCAATATCATGCAAGCCTTTTTGGTTTTCCTTTCAGAGTGGATGGTTTCATGGGTTGTAATTATTCCTTCCATGATTGACCTGCCTGGAGCGAAGCCACTTTGCTCTTCTGAAATTATTTTGTCCAAAACAACTTTGAGACAGTTTGTTATTATTTTGGTGACCACTTTGTACACTATATTGCAAAGGGCTATTGGCCTGAAATCACTCATTGATTGAGGGTCCTTTTTTTTTGGGATTAGGGCTAGGAAGGTGTGGTTCATGGCTCCTAGCATTGTCATTTTTTTCCTTGATTCTTCTATTGTTGCTCCTAGATCTTCGCCTACTATGTGCCAGAACTTCTGGAAGAAGCCAGTTGGGAAACCATTCGGGCCTGGGGCTTTGTCTGGGTTCATCTGAAAGATTTTTTTTTTAACTTCTTCCAAGGGGATCTTTTTGAAATAAATAACAGTTTTGATCTTCATTGATAATTGATGGAATAGCACTCAACAGTTTGTCTCTAGTTGCCTTGTTTTCAAGGTTGTTCTTATTTAGTAGCTCTTCGAAGAAGTTGGTCACCTCCTTATTAACTTCTGCAATGGATTGAGCCATTTCACCGTTTGCTTTTTTTATCTCTGAAATTTTGTTTCTATTTCTATTTGCAATAGCTGATTTGTGGAAGAATTTGGTATTCTTGTCACCTTCTTTCAGCCAGGATTCCCTAGATTTTTGATGCCAGTAGAATTCTTCTTTTTTTAATAGTTCTGAGAGCTCCTCCTTCAGGTATTTTTCATTTTTGAAATCCTCTGTTTCCATTCCATTTTCAATGAAATGTTCATTCAGCGTTCTTATTTCCTACTCCACTCTTAATTTTTCCTAGAATATATTTTTGAAGTGTGACGTGTTTCTTTGAGTTTAGATTTGATATGGGCTAATTTTTTACTGATTTTAAAAAGGTTGGTGTTGTCACCAAAATTGATTTCATTCCACCATTGTTCAATTAGTTTTGGTATCTATTCATCCCTTAGCCACATATTTTCAAATTTGAAAGGGCTCCCCAAGGGTGGTTCATCTTGACCAAGAGTAAGAGAAATGGGGAAATGGTCTGAGCCTATCAGTGGCAAGATTTGGGCTTCTAGTGAGGTTTCCAAGTCACCCCATTCTCCCCATAGGAGGAATCTATCAATCCATTCTGCAATATTGGTAAATCCTTTCCTCCTATTGGACCATGTGAATGTTCCATTTTTGGTGATCATATCTTTTAGGTGGTTGGTGTCTATGAATTTCTGGAAATCTTTCTGAATGGCAATTATCCTCCACAAACCACCATGTTTCTCCTCATTGTTCAAGGTTGTATTGAAGTCTCCAGCTAAGATTCTCAATTCTCCATTTCTATTTTCTAGTTCACTTGTTATTTTGTCCCATACTTGTTTCTTTGCTACTGTGGCTATTGGTCCATATATGTTGACACAAAAGAAAGAGTTGTTTTTCTTTAGATCTTTAAACTTGAAAAGTTGCGAGTTATTTTCTTCTTTTTTCTACTGAACCTTCTATTGATAGGGGGTTCCACAGAATTCCAAGTCGACCTGAGGCACCTAACACATCCTTTAAATGACCTTTCCATTGCCTCCAGAAGTACAGTCTCCTCTAGCTTTCTTCCTTGCTCCATTTTGTTTCCTGAATGAGTACAATGTCCACTTTTGACTGGTCAATTTGGCACTTGACCATACGCCATTTGTCAGGGGCATGAAATAATCCTCATTCTACTTTGGGAAGGATGTTTTCCTTTCAAACTAGAATTTTTTGTTGCCCTAAGGCATTACCTACAATTATTAGCTTGGCTTTGTTTGACATCCTGCCTCTGTTGGATTTATTTTTAAAGTTTGGAGCTTTTATCCGGGATTCTGATTGTTCTAATTGCCTTATTTCTAGTAATTCCCCTGCCTTTGATTCTTCCCATGGATCCAATTCTTCTTCCGAGTGAAGGTAACTACCTTCATCATCTGAAGGAGCAACTACACCATTAGTGTCTTGTGTAGGAAGGATAAGTGATATTGGGTCGGTATGAACCAGCTCTTTTACTATCCCTTGAGGTGATTGGGGCTTGGGTTCTAATGACCCTACATCTTTGGTCAGTATCCCTAATTGGATTTTTATGTCTTTTTGAAGATCTTAGGCCCCTTCCATTAAGGAATTGAGAGCTAGCTTTGTGATGGTGTGTTCCTCAGCCAGGGGTTCTTTGTTTGGTGATTCAAGATCATAGGGAGATGGCCTCACCTCTCCTGGTGATTGGTGATATGTACTCAAGATGGCCTCTTTAGGGAGTGCATCTGCTGAAGGGGAGCTTGGGTCTTGGGGGTTTAGGTTTATGTTTGTGCCTCTTTTCTCTTTGATAGAGAACTTTCCACCATTTGAGGGGCCTTCTGAGCAGGAATCTCTGAAGAGACATTTTTTGTGCTCAGAACCTGCCCATATTTCAATTTCTTGTTGCCAGCTTCCGTATTTTGTCAAAATTTCCAATTTTTTGTATATTCCAACCCTTGCATCTATTTTCACCAATATGCATGCTATAACTCCTTCTACTCCATTAATGAATTCCTCATTTACACCTAGGAACACCCGTAGGGCATCACCAATTCGAATTAGGGCATCTAAGTTCCAGAATTCTGAAGGCAAATCAATTAGCTTGATCTAGATGGGAGTTTGGTTTATTTTGTAGTTCCAGGGATCAAAATTAGCCCTCCAATTAAGGCAATGAAAGCTATGGCCGTTCATGAACAGGGGTTTCCCATTAACTATTTCAAATTTTAAGTTTTGATCACTACATTCTATGGGGAAAAAGGAGTTTGAAAGTTGGCTTATGCTTACCTGGTTTTTAAATTTGTTTTTCCACCAATCTTTGATCTCCTCACTTGGGAATCCCTGTCCCATCCATTTGGAAAACAAATCCTTCTCCATTAGTTGATCTACTCTTCACTAAATTGTTTATGATGGCAAGTGGAAGAGTTTACTTCCCTAGGGATGGAGCCCATGCTTTAAATTTGGTTTACTTTACATGCCCCTCCTGTTAGCTTTACGGGTGAACAGTTCCCTATCTCTCTAGTTTAGCCCTCTTCGAAGATCCCCATACTGATGATGCATTTTTCCATTGTTGGGGTTTCCTAGGTTTTCATTTTTCCATATTTTGTTGGTACGCACCGGGTTGTATTTGCCTTTGTTGCACCAATTTTGGTCCGGTGGTTTTTCCTAACGACCATTTTCCCAGAGCCACCCACGCCATTGGACTTCTGAGGATTTCTCTTGATTGATGATTTGGTGTGGAATCTAATTGTGATTGTCAAACAGGATTCTTCTATGGTTGTAGCTCATCGAGTTTCCCGATTGGAGTTGGGTCGAGATACACTTGTCTACCCATTCACCATTTTCAAATACCCATTAAGGGATGTGGCCTGCGACTTGAGGGAGAGCTTCGAACTTTGCCTTCTTTTCATTCTCTTCCTCCATAACCAAATCTCCCCATGTTTTCTTTATGCTTGTTGTGGATTTTCGCTCCTGCACTTTTTCGCCCGCGAGCGCCATTCACATAACTTGTTTTGTATGTTATTAATTTATTTAATTATTAGGCCCATTCTCTAAATTAAATAATTACTTTGAATTATTTAATTGCCTTATTTTACATTTCCCTCATTTTAAATAAAATAATTTATTTAAAATGGCCTCACATGGTTAACTGCCACTTCTTTTAGTAAATAATCTCAAAATCAATTATTTACTATCACATTATATCCATATTTTGAATTAATTTTAATTCAAAATGTTAATATTCTTCTATAAATCAAGTAATTGTTGAAATTATTCATTTTTCAAATCTCATCTTATTGTTCAAACTTGATCTTCTTGATTTTACTAATTTTCATCTCACTGTCATGCCTATTTTCCATTCTTGATTTAATTTCTTAAATTAAATCTTGTCCACTCATTTTGAAATCTTACCCTAACCTTTATTGAGAGTTTCCATTTTGAATCTTGACCATTGATTCTAGGGCATTTCTCAATCTTTAATCTCATATGTCCATCCAAAATCGCATTTTCTATAAAATACCAATTTGTCCTCATTTCGACATCTCTTAATATCTTGAAATTTATTTACATCTTCTTGAGCTTAATATCTTCTTGTCATTTAACCATTTTACTTTTCATATAGGATTTTACATTCTCTTGTACAATAGCTCAAATCCTTCAACACTTTGCTTAGGACTAGGCAATAATATAGATTTGCTCATCAAAATCTGAGGGCAACACTTCACATTTCAGCAAGCTAGAAGGTACAATGGAAGTCAGCCATGGAGGATGAAGGACTTGGGTGAGATCTCTCATTTTGTTCTTTATTTATTCCTTTGCATTTCATTGAATATTGTGGATTTATGTACTTGCATGTGATATACTAACCTTTTAATCTTGCATAAAAATCCATAGTTACATGAACTAATGTAATATGGACTTGTATGATGTATGCAAATTCAATGATATGGATAATGGACATCATTATGGATGATGTATATGAAATGCGATGATTAGGTATGATTTCCTTTTTGATATGCAAATATGGCATCTATGTGATAAAAATGTATGCCATGAGGTATATGCTAGTGGTTCATGAATGCAAGGTGATCCTATGTTATTATGACATGTCTTTCAATATGTTTTGATGCATTATGGATGTATGATGGTCTATGGTTTTATGCTTATATATGTTTTTATATTTTATGATGTATAGATGATGCACATGATATCTTTTGCTATATGCATGATGATTCTATATAATGACGATGTTTATGTGGATGCACATGAGATGTATGATTTATGATGGTATGGATGTGAGATGATGTGATGCAATATGAATGATGTATGTAAATACTATGATATGGATGTGTATATGATTTATGTAAATGTAATGATATGGAAATGTGATGTTCATCTATGAAAATGTATGCAATGAGATATGAATGCAAGATGATATTATGTGATCACGACCTAACATGTAATGCTTATATGGATGTATGTATGTATATATGTATGATGATGCTATCTATATTTTTGTATTTTCAGATGCAATATGGATGACCTAGCATGTTTATGGCAATTCCTATGATGCTTTATGATTCCCATATGCTTATAACATGATTATGTATGTAGGATATTTTTGTGTCACAAGATGCCATCAGGATGATTGCGGGAAGGAAAGCCAAGAGCACGAAGAAGGTGGATGTTAATACGAAGGAGATAGATATTAGCATGGAGTTAGTCAAATGAAAAGGGATAGATATTCTTGCTTAATAAATGTCAATTTGTGTGTTTATCATCATTGGGAAAAAAATTTATAGAAAATGGAGCATAAACATCATGGTATGACATAGACCAAGGTATGCAATGTTATCTCTTTGGGAAAATAGACACTCAACAGACAAGGAATGTCCTAACTCATACTAAGGACATAATTGCCCCAGTATTTTTGTCAAGACAAACCACAAACAACAATCAAAAGAAAAGAGGTCATGATCCATCATCGGTCCTCTAAATCCTTCTTGGTACATCCTCGAGGTGGCTAGTAACATGACCAAAGACAAATCAAAAAGATAAGACCAACTAGACCAACAAAGTCAATAGCCATTTAGATCAGTAGCCAAAAATTATCTGATGATAAGATTGATGAGATTAATTGACTGATTGATTGGGTGACAAGGTTGATTGATTGATAAGGTTGATCGATTGGTTGATTGTTTGACCTAATTGATTGATTGACAAGATTGATTGACCAAATTGATTGACCGGTTACATTAACCAATTGACAAGATTGATTGATTAATTGACCAAATTGATTGATTAATTGACCAAATCGATTGATTGATAGAATTGACCAATTGACGAGATTGACTGACCAAGATTGATTGTGCCTAATTTCAAGAAAGACATCTTGTATAAGGAAAATGTTGAGGTTGAAAAATGACCAATGTCCCCATTCAAAAAGGATGCATCCTAAATAGGACAAAATGATAAGACCATTAACAAGACAAGGTATTGTTATTTAGGTAATTGACCGTTTAGGCTGAGGACCAGTTGAATAGTTGATTTGTTGAATCGTGCTTTGGTTTAGATGTTTTTTGCTTGTTTTGAAAGTGTTCTTAACAAGAGACAACTTATTATAGGACCAAATACAATAGACCAAGATAGACTCAACAAACCTTAAAGGACTGACCTATCACCTTGGGGGCTCATCAAAAGATGGCCTTGCCTACATTATACACGCAAAGACATCATAGTTTGACCAACTTTGACCAAAAATGGCACATATCATGATTGGATTGACCCAAAAAAACCCTAAGGGACTGACCTAGCACCTTGGGGGCTCATCGAAATATGGCCTTATCTACGTAGAAATATGCAAAGACAACGCAGTTTGACTCGTCTTGGACTAACATAGATTGACTCTAACTCTAATTTTGGGGTTTTTGATATTTTATGAAATTTTTAGATTTTTGAAGATTTTATGATTTTTTATTTTTGGATTTTTTGAAGGTTTTATAACTTTTTTTGGATTTTTGAAGGTTTTAAAGGCTGATACCATGTGTAGGATCCCATAAAAACGTAAGTCATAGAATTGTCCCTAATCAAGTATAAGACCAACTTATTATGTGAGGGGAATTGACGGGTGCCAAGGATGGTCATGAGAGGCAAAGGGTGATAAATGTCAATGGTTCTCAGGCCATGATAAGGATGATAAGCTTTATTATGGATGGATCATATGTGTGAATGAATGAAAAAAAGGCAAAAAATCAGATAGAGTAATAGTAGACGGAGAAGCATAGACTGACTATACATGGTGCATGTTTGTCAGGTTTTTACCATAGTACTTATCCAAAGCGCCACTGAAGTGGTTTTCACTATTGGACGAATTATTTCTCTTTACTATGTTTTTTGTTGTCACCAAGATGCTTATTTGTCGGGTTTTCATCAAGGTGACTTTTTTATTTTGTTTTATTTTTTGTATTTTTTGACTTTGGTTTTGTATTTTCTAACTTTTAATGGGATTCTTTGAAGGCTAGGTGTAATATTTGTAAATATGCACATTGTTGATGGGTTCAGTAAACGGTTCACCTTCAGGTGTAGACAACTAATAAGCATTGAACCCATATATTGTTGTGATGATGTAGGGACCCAACCAATTAGTTTCAGACTTTTTGGGTTTTTCTCGATCCATTTTATTCTTAGAATTTTCTTGCAGAACCAAGTCACCAATATCAAAGTATCTAGGTCGTATTTTCCTATTATTGGTGTAATTAAATGTGTTGTACCCTATTCTAGGTCATAATTACACCTTAGTTAAGTTTACTCAGGGACCACATAGGAGGTAGTTGGAGCTTTTCCATTTTTGGTAGACTTATCATGTTATTACTTTATCACCTCCACCTTTCATAGACATATCATGTGATTACCTCTCCACCTTTTGTGGTGATTATCACATTATCACTTTTCCACTTTAGGTGGAGTGATAGCTTTTCACAATTGTCTCATTTCATAATATTATGACACTTGTCATAATCTTATCCCCTCCTATGTACTCACCTTGGCTATATAACCAAGGGGTCTCTACTACATTTGCACATTCAGTTTCTATTTGTATTATTGATGAGAATATAGTTTATTCTTGTCAAATTATTTTCTCTTTTTTTTCTTTCCATTTGGTCTCAAGATCTTGGCATCAATATCCAATTCTAACATGGTATCGGAGCGGGTTGGGTGTCATTGGAGAGTCTTTTTCTGAAGAGAGATACCAGATTTGGGGAGGTTCCATTTTTGGCTCTTTATTTCAGGTTCATATCGGAGCTTTCTGGTGTAAATCTGAGCTCACCATTGCATCCGGAAGGTTCAAGAAAGTCAATTTTGCCTTCTTCTTTTTCCAAATCGAACATACAGGACCAAATCTAAGAGGGTTTGAAGCTGAGAGGTAGTTGCTAGATCCAAAAGGTAGCTGCATTTTTGGAGCATTTTGGGTCAAATCCGACCCTATCATATCTAGAAGGGCCAAAAACCCTAAAATTGATTGCCAAATTGTCCAAATCAGAGCAGTTGTTTGGTGAGGCAAAAAAAAAATTCCTAGGGAGTCGTACCCCCCCCCCAGGTCGTCATAATTACGCAGGGTACGATTTTGCAAAAATAAAATATTTTATTTCGTCGAAATTTTTTTGAAAATTTTAAATCTACCTGATTGAAATTTATTTGCAAAGTTTGTATTTAATTTTTTTTTTAAAAGGTAGAAAACTATTTTTGTAAAGATTGCAGGTTGTACCTGCATACACAAGTACCCACAATAGAAGGTATTGCCCACATGGCAAGTTAAGAACCCGCCAGTAGGCCACGCTCCCCCACATAGTCGTTGTCGGCTTATAAACCAATAATATAAAAGCCAGCGAAAACTTTAACTGTCGATGGGCTCAAAAATTCCAGCAGCAAAAAGCAAAAATTGGTGATAGTTGAAGATTTCGAGCGACATCCTTTTGAAAATTTCAACGGATCATTTATTCTGCTGGTCAGCTCAATAATCAAGCCAGTGGTCTGCAAATATAAATTGTGACCAAAAGAATAAATCGAGGAATATTCCCCTAGAAATCACCATCAGTATTTTTTCAGCTAAAGGTGGTTTCGCGACAACCCGAAGGTGGTTTCGTGACAACCCGAAGGTGGTTTTTGGATCATGGAAGTGGTTTGTCGTTGTTCAAAGGTGGTTTGGCAATCCTGAGCATATTCCAGTGACCCAGGAGCATATTATTTGCTTTTGACACCCCTAGGACTGTCAATTTTAAGATCATTATTTTCTGACATCAGCAGTGAGTCGTCATTTTCTAAAGAATTTTTTCACCCCCTCACGGATTGCATTTTCATTTTGGTAGTTCAACTTCAAAGCTTAATATCTTGAGATCACAACCTCCTTTTTTCGAGCAATTTTTTTTTATTTGGGATAATTTTATGTGCTCTTCATAGTGGTGCAATCAGTTTTTGGTTTTGGTGTTTGTTTTTTCCATAAATTGCAAATTCTCACAGGTGTTGTTGCTTCGTCCTCATTTTGGGAACTTTGGGAGCTCATATCTTGCTCCTATGGTAACATTTTTGGGTTTTTTTTGAAAGTGCGTGATTTTTTATTTAATTTTTAGTGGTATGATCAGATTGATCTTATTTTGTACCAAAAAGTTTACTTGAT